>JALBCR010000203.1:325000-610000 GCA_030710515.1 Abscondita cerata
TGGGGACCCTTAACGTTTCAGAACCATAGAACATAACTAATTATGTTAAATATGCTTGGCCTTCACATTTTTACTTTTTGATCTTTTTAGGGAGTGAGACATCTGTGTCTTATCATGCTTGTTTCATAGTTATTCGTGATAGAATTAAAACTTCAATTATTTTCTTTTTTTTTAATTTGGTCAGACTTGTTATTGGTCTGATGTCCTCCAAAAGGCTTGGTGATACTTTAGGTGTGTCCCGATTTGTACTCCTATGATGGTCTAGATTGTTATAACGCTTCTTTTTGATTCTTGAGATTGTTACAGTTTCTTTTACTCGAAGAACTTATATTAATAAAATTTTGTATTCGGGAGACGCACTACCCGATAGCTGCGTTCGGCAAGGGGACGTAGGCGATTATGATCCATGTAGATATAAGAAGATGCTTTGAGACGAAGGGGCGCCACCTTAAAGTTGAAATGATTCGTTTTAAATAGTTGGGACTTTGGGCACTAGGAAACAAACTGTTACCACAAGAAACATACAATTGAGTTTTACCACTTGTGTCACAGACCAGAATACATAAAACATATCACAATTAAATTAGATACATAATTGTCTGATACTCAAATTTACGTAACGAGAATAAGTACGCTAATTAATTCTATTATGCGTTTAACTCTAAAGAAATTACGTTGACTTCACTAATTAAAAGCGCATACATATGAAATCGTTTATTCGTGAGGCTTCGCGATAACAAATGCGCGAATTATAAGTGTACGGCCAATTAAAATGGTCGGTTTTCTTTCCGTATATGTAACGACAATCTTGGATGTTTTTGAAACGCATAAACACATAAAAAATATGAATTAAGTATAAACTAGACTACTAGATGCAGACAGGTGTCGAAGTTGAAAGTCTCTTGCTTGATTAGCAAGTTACCGTGGTTCCTTCGTATAAAGTTAACTAGAACGTCTGCCTCATATAATGAAAGCACGGTGTAAAGTAACACCGGCGGCACTAGAGCGGAATCTATCGGCTAATTTATGCTTTTAGTAAGTTATGGAGTAATCCCCCCAGGTTGTAGTTCTAAAATGGATACCAAAACGGCGCTTGTGTAGATAAGGAAAACAATTAATTAATTCTAGGGTTTATTTAATAAAAGTAAGTATGAGTCGATTCCTACGTAATGACAATAGACGGGGTTCTAAAGAACGGATTCTACGCAAGAAGAATTACACACAATCTCTGGATCGAATTAGTTGTCTACATACTAGGCGGAAAAATTGCACGAAACAGAAATTTATTCAAGCAATATTCGGAAAAAGAAATATTTAGATTAAAAAAACCGTCACAAGATGTAACGATGGGTATTAAGTACTTTTTCCGTTCTCTATAATCTTTTAATCTAATTTTCTTGGGTTTTGATGAACAGAAATTAGGTAAACTTTTAACAAAGTAAACGTAATATCAGCAATACTAAGGGGCAGTTTCTAGGCTACCTCTCGGTTAATTTCCAAGGAGGCAATTGTGACAAAAATCATCACCATCAAAATTGAAGTTAATCAATGACTGAAAAACTGGCCGTAAGAGGCATCAACGAATGGCCGTAAGAATTGCATATAGATCGTTATACTACGTCATCATTATAAGATTATTTAAAGCTTCCATAAAAGTGTCCATTTAATTTTTTTTGCCAGTGTACATGAAATATGAATTTACGTATTGTATGTTAGTAATTAGTTCTTTGTTATTGTTAATATTTAAGAAACAGGAGTAGAGTAAAAAATGTTGTAAATACTATGATTTAAGAAACTGAAATCCTTCGACTGAAACGACGTCATATATTTTCACTTGAATTTGTTTTTGTTTAACACCCGCTTTATCAAGAATTATATTCGCAATCTTCGTATACATAAAACCCTTTTGTAAATATTTAAATTTATAAAGCAAATCGTATAATGCATTATCGTTCATCTTCCTGATATTTTTCTGTAAACAGATCACGGAATTAAATGACGGGAGAACGTAAACAACAGTTTTTTTTACCATCTCGCGTGTCAGGTCAAAATTCGTTTTTTTCTTGATTTCAACAGCAATCGCTTCACCTATATATCTTTTATTGTTAACCACTTTATCAATATTGACATATTAACTTTAAGCCATCGAGTTTTTCCCCACAACGTTGAACGTATATGGTCGTTGTACTCTGGAGAATTCTATAAACTGTTTAAATATTTACTTAATGTTTTAAGTGCGTTTTATATTCCCAAACTTGGGTTATTAACTTTTGTTCGCGAAGGGAGGGGAAAATTTAATAGATAATTACTCGACATTTTCGGTATTTTTTCGCGTATGTATAGGTGCGCTCTTATGCATGATTTTATGTTTTTATGCAGCCAAATGCACGTACTTAGAGACCATTTTATAACATGTTTACGAGCCAGACAGTTTTATTCTGGATTAAACAGCCATAAAGTGGCCCAAACGACACTGCAACTACAACTTTACGTCAGGTATGTTTATAAAGCGTATAATTTTGTTACGCTGGAAGGAGTTTTCCCGCAAAATTTTTATTAAATGAAACCGAGAACACTTTTGGTACGTTCTCCTCTACTAGTTAAAGTTACAACGGATTTTTCTTTTTCAACTCGCTCGTTAGAATTAGATTTTTTTGCGTTTATTCTTGATTTGTTTAAGCGTGCTTCGTGGAATACGGTTTTTTAAATTTATTTGTCTCATTATTTTAAGTATTCTGCTCTACAGGTCGTTTTGCTTAAATGGGCATTTGAAATTTCATTTCATTTTTATTCATTCGCTGTAGTTTTAACTACTCCAGGTTTTGTTCTACCATTAATTACTGATCGATGTCTGGGGATGTTGCCAGGTCGCCACAGTATCTAAACTCAGCACAGCGAACCGACAGTCGTGGTTACGCTTCAAAATTGGCGACGTTGTCTCCAAGTGAGTTAACTGTCATAAATTGCATCTGAGTTGTCGGGATACGTGGCTGGCGACGTCGCCATGGCAGGGCTCTAACATTTAAACTCTGGTGCTGTTCATCTTCTTTATTGTACCAGTTCTCTCAATTTACATCTTTTGATTCAGATTCCAATGCTAAATCTCAGATTTCTTCTTGTGTATTCCTCATACGACGCTTTCTTCTGTGAGACTCATCTTTTATCAACTTACCACTCATTTTCTTCCAGTTCATCGCACCAGCTCCGTCAATTTGATTTCGATTTTCTTAACAATTTCTTGCGTAATCTTTGTACCCGCGAAACTTACCGTTGATAGAATCACTACTACGTCTAAGCTCTGCTGTCTATTTCCTAACAAGAGATCATTGCACTCAACTCACACCTTTTGATTTGGCTTCCCATGTTGAATCTCGGATTTTTCAACGATTTCTTGCGTATTCCTTACAGGAGACTTTCTTCTGCGTTCACCCTCAGGTTCATACTTTACTGTTCATTTTCTTCACAGGAGTTCGTCGTACCAGCTCCGTCAACTCCTATGTTTTGTAACCGTAATCTTCGTACGAGGCTTCTTTGATAGACTCATGACTACTTTTAAACTCTTCTGTCCATCTTAGTCACAAGAATTCACTGTACCAGCTCCATAAACTCACATCTTTTGCTTTGACTTCCAATGTTGAAAGTCGGATTTTGTTCAATAATTTCTTGCCTATTCCTCATACAAGACTTTTTTCTGCGAGACTCAATCTCTGTTCATATCATATTCAACTGATCCTTTTCTTCAGAAGAGTTTATCATACCAGCTCCGTCAACTCACATTTTTAGATTTGAATTCCACTTTTTTCTTGCGTAACCTTTGTACGAGACTTTATCTTTGATGAATTCACTACTCTGCTGTCAACCTTCTTCACAAGGGTTCATTCTACCAGGTCTATTAACTCACATCATTTGATTGCTTAATCTTGGATTTTTTCAACAATTTCTTGCGTATTCTTTATTCAAGACTTTCTTTTGCGAGGTTTGCCTTTCATCGACTCACCCTCACGCTCATATTATACTGTTAATTTTTCTTGAGAAGAGTTTACGTATTTAGATTTGACTTCAACCACTGTATCTCCTTAATCGTCAAGGCTTCCTTCTGCGAGACTTATATTTGATAGACTCACGACTACTGCTGTACATCGCCTTCACAAGAGTTTGTCGTAGCAGTTCTCTCAACTCACGTTCTTTCTTTTGACTTCCAAAACTGAATCTCGAATTTTTTTAACAATTTCTTGCTTATTTCTCATACAAGGCAGCCTCCTGTGTTACTCATCATTGATCGACTCAACCCTACAATTATAATGAACTTTTATTTTCTTCACAAGAGTTCGTAGTACCAAATTCGTCAACTCAGATGTTTACATTTGACTTTCAACCCTGTATCTTCCTGCGAAAATTTCGTAAAAGACTTTAAGATGTGAGACTAATGAACTGCTGTTCATTCTCTTCAGAAGAGTTCATCGTAGAATGCTTACCAGCTCCTTCAAATCACATGTTTTGATTTAACTCACAACCCTTTTCTTATGTGAAACTCTAGCTCAGTCAACTCATATTATTGATTTACCTCCTAACACTGTACTTTGGATTTTTTCAATTTTCTCAGGTAATCCTTTTACGAGGCTTTCTTCTGGGAGACTCATCTTTGATCGTCTTGTAACCATTTTTAAGGAGCTTGTTGTCCTTTCTTCCGTAGAGATCATCGTAACATTTTTCCAAACTCATTTGTTTTGATATTACTTCCAACACTGTATCTTGGATTTCTTCCCTAATCATTTTAAGAAGCTCAGACTCAGAAATTAAACATCTTAGATTTTTTCCGTTATACTTACATTGTTTAATGCAACTAGTAAACCAAAGTCTATATATTCACGTAAACCGTAGTAATCATTAAGATTTTCTGAAATTTGCCGACAGATAGTGTAAGCACTACTACCATCTAGCGTCAAAGTCTTAAAGCTCTTAGTAGTTTACTATTCGACGTGCTACGATATCAGGAAGCGCACCCGATTATTAGTCATAGTAACAACCATCATACCGTTGTTGATTGGTTTGGTACAGCAAATCACATCATTTTTAACGAATTTACGCTGACATTAGATTAAGGAAAAACAAATTACGGCATTGGTTGTGCAAAAATCTTTACAGAAAATAAGTATATTAAAATTATTTTTTTATAACACTGACGATTTACATTTTATTTGTGGCTTAATAAGAATAAAACGTCGAACGTAATCGAGACATTTACTTAATCGTTTAGGAATCGTATTTATCAATTTGCAATTACATTCAGTTTTGTTAGATCCTTAGAATTTTCTTTGCTTTAAGTTAGTTGTATTAGAGCTGTACCAAGTGATGATCGTGTCGGAGTGTTTATATTTAGTGACTTTTGTGTTCCAAAAACTTTGTAATTTTGACAGGAAAACATGACGCTGGTGTAAAACGTAAGTTATTTGCATGTTATTTTCTTTCTGCCCAAAAAATTACATTTTACAATTATTTTGCACAAATTATTGTAATTGTGGGTGTTTTTGGGCGTTAGTTTTTATCAAACAACGTTATTGTCGTATGTCCAGTAATTCACCGTAGCTCCTTTTAAATAATAAAATACAAAAAGTTAACTATACGTCTACCAAGTTTCGTAGCCCTAAAAATAAAACAATATCATTTCGTAGAACCATCCTTAGGTCCGACGGCCGGCTGTCCGTCCGTATGTAAACAAGATATCAAGAAATACACCCGTCCGATTTTTATGAAACTTTGCACATGGACCTTATTTATAGTTTCCCAGAAGTGATTAGATTTTGGTCATATTCTATGTAGCCAAAAGAGCCGTTAACCTACACAGATTTTCGAATTTTGAAAATATTCATTTCACACATTATTGTTACTTTAAAATATATATAAGTGAAAATACTGAGAATATAATAATCTATACTAAACTAAAAACTATTTTTTTTTTTTTTTAATACTATCTTTTTTTATATTTGAAGTGATGGGAAGCTTCATATACACTTATCAAATTAACTTATACATATTTATTTCTTTAAAGATTTATATATGGAAAACTAAAACATAAAAATTATTTTTTTTTAAAAAAAAAAAAATAAAAATTTAAAAAAAAAAAAAAAAAAAAAAAAAAAAAAAAAAAAAAAAAAAAAAAAAAAAAAAAAAAAAAAAAAAAAAAAATAAATAAAAAAAAAAAAAAAAAAAAAAAAAAAAAAAAAAAAAAAAAAAAAAGATTTTTCTTTACGTGGTTAAAATTGTCAATGTACCTACTTTTAACTTCATTTGATGAAAAAATTATGGAGAACAAAATTTATATACTAACCAAAAATGCTATTGCCAAACTATTTTTACTTTCCAAAACTTAAGAAAAGCTTTTATTAAAAATAGTGCCCATTGAGTCCTTAAATAAATTTTGGAGGAAACTTCCCCATTATTTGTCTATATTATTATCAAATTTCAAATTTTAAGTCCAAACTTTTCGAAAATTTGTCCTTAAATCGCCAAGAAATTTCAAAATTTGTCTTGAAACGCGAATCACTTGGAATTGAGTTGCATGTGCTTTTGCAAAGCTTTTGTTATTTGCCTTCTTGTCCAAACAAAGCAACACTTGTGGAGATGAAACGACACTTTTCTTTTCTCTGTTTTTTACATACACATTCTTCGAATATTTAAAAATTTGGCGACGACTTCGATCTGTATAACTACAAAATTTCGTAGCTCTACGATTATTAGCTTTTGAGTCATCTCATTTTCAGAAAACTTTGAAAAGTCGAATTTTTAATACCTCCTTAGGTTTTTAGCTGAGGATTGAAAAAAAAACTTTTGTTTAAAATTGCCGCCACTATATGTTTACTTTTTTTTTTTTATGTTGCTTTTCATCTCCCGCTAAGTAATATACTTTCCCTTCTTTCTCGAATTTGAGCATTTTTCTATTTCCATTCCTATTCTCCATTTCTCTTGGTTTCTCCTCTTCACTTCTTGTCTCACGTACCATCCACTTTCATTGTATAACTTTCTTCCATCTTGCCCATAGCTTATTTTCTTTCTTTTATTTTTTATAACAGCTTACACTCTCCTTTATACTTCATGTCATTCTGAAAGCTCTCTTAGTTTTTCGGCTTTAATTTTTTGTATTATCTGAAGCTGATCTTACCCAAAAATCCTTTCACTTATTCCTCACAATTGATCGTTTTTTGGGAGTTCATTTACTTTGAGCATCTTTCGTAGTATATTCCTATAGCCTAGGTATTTTATTTTTATTTACTAAATGTATTTATTTTTCTTCGTTCTTTCTGTTGTTTTCTTTCCTTATATATCTTGTGAACTCTACCACATATATTTCTCTTATCATCCCTGCTTTGCCACTCTATATTTCCCTTTTCTTCCTCTTTGCCAAAATCCTTGCTTGTACTTTGTTTCTTCTGCAGTTTTTACTCCACATCTTATAAATAAGACATTTTTTTCTTTTATCTTCCTTAATACTTTCCTAGCTTCTAGAAATTATGATACATTCTCTAAGCTACATCTATCTTCTTCTTTCTTCTTCAGCTTTTTCTCTATTTATAGGCTTCCCCTAACTGATTTCATCTGTCTCTGTCGTGGGTGATTCTATACTTTCATCTTATTTGTGGTCTGTCTCTCGCTCTTTTTCTATGGTAAGTTCAGCATCTACCGTTTTGTGTGTTCCATCTTTGATCTTTTAACCATTCTATGTGACCTGCCCATTTATTTTTAGACTTGTTGCTCTTTCGACCAAGTGGGTAACTGTTGTTTCGTATCCACTCATTTTGTTTCTTATCTTTAAGTGAATCCATAGCTCATTGCTTTTTTTAATCTTTTCTGTGTTTGTCTTTGTGAAGGTCCATGTTTACGCCCCGTATATGAGGACTAATAGGATACATCATTCAAAGAATTTGGTTCTTACATGTAAGGGAATTTTGTGGTTGGCATTTTGCTAAATGTTGTTACCCAACCCATTCTTACTTACAACAGTCAATGTTTTTAATGTTAGACAAAATCTTCGTCTGTATTGGTCATGACTTGTTGTACCTATTTAAATTTATTTTAACTCATTTTATAATTGACGTTTCATGGAGTTCAGTTAACATACAAGGTAACTCGTTCCAACTGGATGAGATATGAGTACTTCATCTGTAATCTAAGGTTGTTAAGGTATTTACCATCGATGTTAATTTCCTTATTCTTCCAATTAAATTCTCTGAATATATCATCCTTGGCTAGTGTGGACAGTTTGGGTTAAACTACTCACCTTTGATGGGTATTTGATTTATTTGTAATTCGTCATCTAAATTGTACTGTCATAGTTGCTTCTGGGTAAACGGTGTGGATCAGGTACCTGTACGTAGAGTCAATCTTACTATTATTCAGAACTTCTTCGACAGCTTACAGTTCAATGTTGTCGAAAGCCTTTTTATAGTATAGGGGAAGATTGTATTCGTTAGTTTCTTATGCAGAAGGTGCAGGTGATTAAATGTTCCACATTCCTTTTTGCTGTTTATTCGACCGTCACGGCATCACTATTTTCTATGCGAGTCTCAGTGTCATTGATGGTTTGTAGTTTTCTCTATTATGCTCAGTCTTCATTTTTATTTTAGGTTGGACTAAACGATGGCTACTTCCAATCGATATAGTATTCAGAACCTTAACATCTTGTACTTTTTTCTTTTGCTAAAATATAGTCGATCTCGTTCTTCGTGACTTCATCTGAGGAGATCCACGTCCATTTTTCTTGAGGTTTCTTTTAGAAGCAGGAGTTTTGTGTTCCGTATCCGAATTTCCCCATTTTAGTTTCTGTTTCTTCCAACCAGCCACATCTATTAGTCTAGACCAAATAAGCCACGTGAGGAGTAATTCTTTTGTTACATATCCAAAAAATGTCTCTTTAGTTCTTGTACCTTTGAGAAGCAATGGCACTTATTGGCATTGACTGTCACTAAAACTATGATTCGAACAATAAGTTTTGCGAACCCCTAGTGTCGACTCGTGTTAACGATCACGTACCTAAATGCATTCGCATTAAGCAACTATAACGACAGATATGTAAAGTAATTACATAAGTCAATCCTTCCGATAATTATAGCCAACTAAGTGATAGTAAAAATATCACTCGACAGCTATTTCGTCCTTTGGGACTCTTCAGGAGTCTCGGTGTTTGTTTGCTATTGTACAACCTCTTGCGAACTTAGTTGGCTATAATTATCGAAGGATCGACTTATGTAACTAACAGTGCTCTCATGCTGAAATGTAAAAAAAATGCATCGCGGATTTTGAAAGAACACATTCAAATTCGTTTGTTTTTGTAGTGGGACCTGGCTTCTCTTTTTGAATCGTAGACATTTTAGCTCTGTAATGCATGTCGTTTTTGACTTCGTAATTGGTACGTTGTGGTGTTTCCATTCTGAAGTGCCCAATAGTGGACTGTATATACCAAATGAGTGCTTCTGTTGCGAAAAACTTCATTGAATTCTTTGTGGTAGAGCGTTGTACTACGAAACCAAAACTTCAATTTCAATCGAACATACAACTTTGGAATTTGCAATAAAGTTCATAAATGGAGAATTTAAGTGCGTCGTTAACAACATTTCAACACCTACATGTAAACCGGCAGGTTAATTGATCGAATACTCCGAAGTACGGACTTTCTTTTGTATTTTGTGTCTAAATTTTCTTTTCTTTTTTTTTTAAATTCGAGTTGCCAACAACTGGCGCAATATTAATTCTATAAAGTAGTAAAAGCGATTTGGAACACGATTTTACAACTTTCTTTTTACAAGTGTAATAAAAAAACGAAAGAAAAGAACATATGTAGTATATTGTCACATTATAATTCAAGAAATGTCTCGTATTACTCGAACACATTCAAGATTATATTCATGCTTAGTTTACGCAAAATATGATGTCGGCGTACAATAAACAGATAACTTCTTCGTTGGCATTGAAAAATTTCTTTCAACGCGCTTTGCATATAAACGAGGACGCTTCTTAAGCTCATAATTTTTTATAACTTTACACGGCAGCATAAATTATCAATGTCTCATTTTAATATTATTACGTGAGATAAAAACTTTGAGGACCAAAACACTATACGAAATTATAATTTTTTTTTGTGTGCGCAAAAATATTATTTTGTTCGATTAATGCGATATAGATTTAATTTTACTGATAAATGCGAGCCCTGAAAATCTGAGTTATTGGAGCATGCGAAAATGGTTGTAAAATTTCTTTAATAACAACGCATTTCGATAAAGTAAAGAAATTGTTCGAGTGAATAATTTGGAAGTTCTGTTCGTTTACGTTGTATATTTTCATACACCATTTAACATAAGGGGCGTTCACAATTTGCTTATTAATTTGGACATAAAATACAAAGTACTACCGAAAAAAAGTGACAACTGAAAAATTATTATTGTTAAAGTGGAGAAAAAAAGGGGGTCGCTCGTTGTTGATAATCGTTCGAATACTTGGTTGGTATAATGCGACGTTAAAACCTTATTGCCATCATGCGTGCAATATCCACGTGTCCGTTAAACACGCACGTGCAAGTATGATTATATGGGAACAAACGTGTGTGTAACGTTTTAGGTTTACTTTAAGAACGCTCACCAAGGGACTAATGTGACAAGTAATTTCCTGCATGCCATATCTCTGAGCTTTTGGTAAAGGGAGAGATTGTACACAAAAATGAGTCGTTTACTCTCTTTTTTTTTGTTCGGCACGGAACTGATAAGTAAATGCGATAAACCTAATGATGTAGACCCTAATTTATCTACTATGTACTAAATTTTGCAGATTCATAAATTGCAACCAGTTTTCTTTATGCACTTTACACGTTTAATTACATCGAGACAAGTTGCACATTCACACGGATTAATAATTAATTCGCACAAGCACAGAGCGCCTATGCATTTCTCTAATTATACGAGAAGAGCGTCTTTAATGTTGCATATGCACAGTGGCATAATGGAGGAAGTTGCAATTAAATTTATACTCGATTCTAATAAAGACACATTGTTTGCTATTGACAATTATCTTTAGAGGTCCATCCGGCACACATTCGAATATAAAATCGTATGTCTTTATGAATGAATTTGATGGAACTTTCAACATTATTAGAACTCTTGAAGGCAACTTGAAGTTCTAATCGTGAGAAATTTTTCATCTATCTGGACAAAGTCGATTATCAAAACTGGCGAGTAAAGGTTAAGTATTGGTTTGTGGGTGTTAATCAATATTTTGAGGATAATCGTCAGAACTACATATTATCATGAAAAATTTTCATCAACCTGGACAGTGAACTTTCAAAACCATATTTTGTGTGTACTCTTGAAATGGTACTCAGAACTTTATAAAATCGATATATTATTGTGAAAAATGTTTGGACATAGAACCGTGAAAAGTCTAACATACAAAAACTTTCTAATAACGATTGGCAAGTGTCAAACATTAACAATAATTGTCAAACTTTTTGACGTGCTACTCACAACTCCTCAATATAAATACATAGACTTGAAATTTTTTACAACCAAATTTGTTGAGATGCTATCAAAACTTTATAGAAATTCAAACATATGGTGAAAAATTTTTCACCATGTCGACGTAATTTTAAACGGCAGTTTGTACTTATTGAGCATTAAGAGTAATTATTGTCACAAGCCATAATGTGCTACCTAGCTTTCCATAGAAATCGGTAGATTATCGTGAAAAATTTTTCATTTATCTGGGTAGTGAACTGTTCAAAAAAAAATGGCGATAAGTTTTTAAATATCGGTTTGAAATTGTATTCAGAACTTCATAGAAATCGAAACATTATAGTGAAATTTTTTTCACACATGGATTTTTTATAAATACATACACATTTTTATTTTTTTTTTTTTGTTTCAATTTTTAAATTTAAAAAAATTTTTTCTTTTTAATTATAAATTAAAGTGAAAACGTTCTTATTCATTTGTATAGTACCCTTAAAATTATAAACGAGGTTTGTACTGTGAACAATTTCTCACTCATGTAGAAATATTTTCAATGTCTGTATACCAAAAACGGAGAGTGCTTTATAATTATAGGTTAATGCGTGTCGAGTAATCGTCAGAACGCTTAAGGTGCTACTCAGAGCTCTACAAAAATCAATACATTGAAGTGAAAAATTTTTCATCTTTCTGGATACAACTTTTCAAATTAGTTGAATGAAAAACGCTGAGAGCTTGTTAAATATTAGTTTGTGTCTCGAGCATTAAAATTAATCGTAGAAATCGATACGTTATCGTGAAAATTTTTTCATCCATCTAGACTCTAGACGTATGTTTAAGTACTTTTTAAATATCGGTTTATGCGAGTTGAGTAATTGCCAAAACTCTTAGGGTACTCCTCAGATCTCCTCAGAAATCAATACATTGAAGTGAAAATTTTTTCATCCATCTGAACAAAAAAAAATAGAATTTTTTAAATTTCGATTTGTGCGTGTCGATTAGAAGTATAACTTTTAGTACTCTTGAAATTGTACTCCATATAAATACATACATTATTGTGAAAAAATTTTCATTCATCTAGACGTACTTTCTAAGTCAATGTACGGAAAATAGTGAATATTTTTTTAAATATTGGTTTATGGGTGTCGAGTATTTGTTACAACGCTTAAGGCATTACAAAAATCTCAAAAAAAAAAAATCAATACATTAAAGCGAAAAATTTTTCATCCATCTGTATAGTACTTTTCAAATTAGATGAACAAAAAGCGGTGAGAACTTTCGGTTTGTACCGATCAAGCATTAAAAGTAATTGTCAGAACTCACGACATGTTACCCCGAAAAATCGATACGTTAACGTGAAAATTTTTCATCTAGCGGTGAGAACTTATAAACATCGGTTTGGACCTATCTATCATTAAACATAATTGTCAGAATTCATGATATTATATTCTATTCAGAACTCCCTAGAAATCTATAAATTACAGTGAAAATTTTTCATTCGTCTCGACAAAATCTATGTACGAAAACGATGAAAATTTTGAAATATTGGTTTGTGTATATCAAGCATTAATAGTATAATCGCTAGAACTCTTGAGTAACTACTTCACACGAAAATTTTTTCATTCATTTGCACGCATTTTCAAGTCGATTAAGAGAAAAGGCTTCGTAGAAATTGTGAAAAATTTTCAGCCGTTTAGATATTACAATTTTCAAAGACAACGAAATTCTATGTGTTTTTTTGTTATTGTTGGAAGTTCTAATAAATAAAAACCTAACCGCTTACAACAGAAATCAACATCCTAACCGATAAGTTGTAGGAATAAAAATTAAATTAAAGTTGTAGAGAAAATGAAATTCGTTTTATAGTTTTTCTTTGTTTTTAATCATCATACAGCAAATATTAAATACAAGTCACGTCATTACCGTATTTCTGTAATTGCTTAAACGAAACATTTTATGCACTTGAAGAAAAAAGTACTTTTAGTTCCGCTGCTAATAGCAACCGACTGTGTACCAAATGGAGCAACTTAAGTTTACTAATGTTTGAAGAAAAAAATCGGCATGTATCGATCACTTTTCTAATATTTTTAGTAAGTTTACTCGCACAATTTGACCCTTAATGGAGACTTAATGGAAACTACCTGTGGCAATTCCGTGAAGTAACAAAGGCGATGAAGTTGAATTCACGCAGCCAAAAAATTTAAGTTTTTATAATCTACAAAATTGTAACTTTAAAAATCAAATTTGACATGGCAATCTAACTGAAACTATTCATGGTTTCTCTAAAAATTTTCATGTGACCACGTGATTTTCACCCCCTTCCGCCGCGGTAACTAAACTCTGTTTTTCAAATAAACTTTTTATTGCTTAACAAGCTTTTATTGGGGATAGTTTATCATTTTTTAAATTTTTGTAAGTCCTCCTGATAGACCCCCTTCCCGATCCCCCATTTTCCTCCGACTCCCTCTCCTCAATTTTTCCCCGAAATTTGATGAAGTTAGTATTTTTTATAAATATAAATTAAATAAAATAAATTTTATTTATAAAAAATAAAAATAAAATAAATAAATATTAAATATATAAAAAAATTTTTGGGAAAATAAAAAAAAAAAAAAAAAAAAATAAAAAAAAAAAAAAAGTTTTATTATAAAAATTTTTTTTTTAATATTTGTTGATAGATTTTTATATTTTTAAAATATATTTATAAATTATTACCAATAGAAATATACCGCTTTAGGTAAAAAAATCCACAACATAAACCCAAACCCCTGGTGGACCTCCCTCCACCTTCTATCTAACTATGCGGGGGCTATCACAACTGTCAACAAAATAATCAATTATTGAGAACAAAGTTCGCCCCTATTAGACAATAAATTTTTCAAGCTTGTAACTTTGAGCAGCGAGATTTTTTTTTATTTTGCGTCGTACTGTTACAAGTGGTGATAATTTTTAATCTAAAATTATGCGGGGGGCTACTAGAATAATCAGTTAAAGAGAACAAAATTTGCCCCTATCAGACATAAAGTTTTTTAATCGTTTAATTTCGTAAAGCAGCAACTTTTTTGTTTTGAGTCGTACATAAGTTGTAATCATTTTTGATAGAACTATTCGGGGGGTTATCAGAACTGTGAACAAAATAATTTTTTTGACCCATTAGACAACAAATTTTTTAGTCTTCCAACTTTAAGCCGCGAGAATGATTTTTTTTCGTCGTACTGTTACAAGTGGTAATAATTTTTAATAGAACATGATCAATTATCGAGAAAAAATATTGCCCTTATCAGACTTATTCAGACAAAAATTTCAATCCTTCAACTTTTCAAAGCGGGAACTTGTTGTTTTGGATTGTACTGTTACAAGTGGTAATTATTTTTTATAGAACTATGCGGGGGCTATCAGAACTATCAACAGATTAATCATTTATCAATAATTTGGCCCTATTAGATAACAAATTTTTCAAACTTGTAACTTTGAGCAGCGAGAACTTTTTTTATTTTGCGTCGTAGTGTTACGAGTGATGATAATTTTTAGTATAAAATTATGCGGAGGTGGGGTATCAGACTTAAAAATCTGTTTAATCTTTCAATTGTGTAAAGCATTATTTTTAGGTTTGAGTCGTACATAAATGGTAATCACTTTTGATAGAACTATTCGGGGGGCCATCAGAACTATCAACAGAATAATCAATTATTAAGAAAAAAAATTTTTCAATCTTGTAACTTCGAACAGCGAGAACTTTTTTTATTTTGCGTCATACTGTTACAAGTGCTGCTAATTTTTATTATAAAATTGTGCGGGTGGGTTATCAGAACTATCAAAAGAATAATCAGTTAAAGAAAAAAAAATTATCTTTTTCGGGCCCAACAAATTTTTCAATCCTGCAACTTTGAGCAGCGAAGACTTTGCGCCGTGCTGTTACAAGAGGTAATCATTTTTGATAGAACTATTCGGGGGAGTATCAGAATTATTAAAAAAAAAATTTGCCCTTATTAGACAAAAATTTCAATTCTTCAACTTTGCAAAGCGGGAACCTTTTGTTTTGCGTCGTAGTGTTACAAGCGGTAATCATTTTTGATATAGAACTAGTGACGTTGGGGGGATATCAGAACTGTCAACAAAATAATCATTATAGAGAAAAATTTGCTACTTTAGGCAACAAATTTTTCAGTCTTGCGAGGATTATTTTCTTTTCGTCGTACTGTTGCCAGTGGTAATAAATTTTAATAGAACTATGCGGGGGCTATCAGAATCTGTCAAAGAATGGTCATTGCCGTTATGAGACTTTAAAAATTTGAATTATTCAACTTCGTAAGTCGGGGACTTCTCATTTTGCGTCGTACTGTTACAAGCGGTAATCATTTTTGATATAGAACTAGTGACGGTTGGGGGATATCAGAACTGTCAACAGAAATAATCTATTTATAGAGAAAAAATTTGCTATCTTTAGACAACAAATTTTTAGTCTTGCTGAGATTATTTTGTTTTTGTCGTACGTTACCAGTGGTAATAAATTTTAATAGAACTATGCGGGGGTTATCAAACTGTCAAAAGAATGATCAATTGCCGTTATGAGACTTTAAAAAAATTTGAATTATTCAACTTCGTAAGTCGGGGACTTCTCTATTTTGCGTCGTACTGTTACAAGCGGTAATCATTTTTGATATAGAACTAGTGACGGTTTGTGGGGATATCAGAACTGTCAACAAAATAATCATTATAGAGAAAAAAATTTGCTACTTTAGACAACAAATTTTTTCAGTCTTGCGAGGATTATTTTGTTTTTGTCGTACTATTACCAGTGGTAATAAATTTTAATAGAACTATGCGGGGGTTATCAAATCTGTCAAAAGAATGATCAATTGCCGTTATAGGACTTAAAAATTTTAATTATTCAACTTCGCAAGTCGGGGACTTCTCGTTTTGCGTCGTACTGTTACAAGCGGTAATCATTTTTGATATAGAACTAGTGACGGTTGGGGGGATATCAGAACTGTCAACAAAATAATCATTATAGAGAAAAAAATTTGCTACTTCAGACAACAAATTCTTTCAGTCTTGCGAGGATTATTTTGTTTTTCGTCGTACTGTTACCAGTGGTAATAAATTTTAATAGAACTATGCGGGGGGTTATCAAATCTGTCAAAAGAATGATCAATTGCCGTTATGAGACTTATAAAAAAATTTGAATTATTCAACTTCGTAAGTCGGGGACTTCTCATTTTGCGTCGTACTGTTACAAGCGGTAATCATTTTTGATATAGAACTAGTGACGGTTGGGGGGATATCAGAACTGTCAACAAAATAATCATTATAGAGAAAAAAATTTGCTACTTTAGACAACAAATTTTTCAGTCTTGCGAGGATTATTTTGTTTTTTGTCGTACTATTACCAGTGGTAATAAATTTTAATAGAACTATGCGGGGGGTTATCAAATCTGTCAAAAGAATGATCAATTGCCGTTATGAGACTTAAAAAAAAATTTGAATTATTCAACTTCGCAAGTCGGGGACTTCTCGTTTTGCGTCGTACTGTTACAAGTGGTAATCATTTTTGATAAAACTATTCGGGGGGCTACCAGAACTATCAACAAAATAATCAATTATTGAGAAACAATTTTGTTCTTATTGAACTTACTAAATTTTTCAATCTTGCAACTCTCAGCAGCGAGAACTTTTTTTGCTTTGCGTCGTACTATTTAATAAAACTATGCAGGGGGCTATCAGAACTGTCTACAGAATAATTAGCTATCGACAAATAAATGTGCCCTGTTCAATCCTTCAACTTCGCAAAGAGGGGACTTTTTGTTTTGCGTCGTAATGAGTCATTTTTGATTGAACTATTCAAATTATTCAAGTAGTTGAAAATTATAAATTTGATGACATGTTAAAATTATAGGACAAAGAAAAATTGAAATCAATTAGCAAATAGTAGGTGTAAATAAAATTAAGTTTTAACATTAGCTGCACAATGTCTGATTAATGTATATGATAAATTTTAATGACCACTGTTCTAGATTGAGGTAATTAACCGGATGAAACTGAGAGGATTTTTGGTCGGACGATTAAGGTTGTTCAACCAGTAAAAAAATTACTAGGATAAAACCGGAAACGTACTTAACATTAATTTATCTTATAGTAATCCGGCACTTACTCGACATTAAAATGATTTTATCGATTTCGAGTAATTGACGTAAAAAAAATTTAATATTTTAAAAACGTGTCCGACGCTTCTTTATTTTAAACGAAAACCTTTCTCATACGTGTCTACAGAAACTTATTTGAAAAATGTGAGATATGAATAAATATTCTTAGGTTAACAGTTGAATTCCATAAATTTTTCAGAGTTCAATGAATATATTACATTTGGGGTTAATGCATACAACTTTCAAACGTCTTATGCTCATAATCGAATTTTTTAACGCAACAACTAAGAATTTTGGTGTTTCTACCAGAAAGTCGATACTCCAATTTGTTCATACAAAATGCAACAAAGGAATTCGGTTTCGATTAAATAAAAAGGTTACGTAGAACACATAATAATTCAGCTCATTTCCCGTGAATAATGAAAAACTTCAATAAAGTATAAAGCTGTTTACACAAGCCAATACTTATAACAGTCGGTTCTGAGATTAGCAGTAAAATATGGAGTCATTTCCTAGGCCTTGTAACGCACGAAAACCGATAACCATCTGCACCCAACACTAACTACATACCCCTATGAGTTGGGGTTGATATTCGCCCTTACATACTGCGTACTCTACAACTTTACTATACGTGTTTCATTTCAACCCCCTTTTAGGGACCGCACCGTTCGTCGGGTAGAATAATTACTTCGACCATGAACTGCAATCAACCCTCATTTTTTTTCATGTACTAATACATACTAAAGAAGACGTCGTAAGTGCTGGACGTTCGCATAAAATATTCCAGGATACGAATAAATCGAAATTCAAAATTGGAAGTATGATTTATTAATGTATCTAAAATCAGATTTATTCCCTCAGATATCGGTTCAGTATTAGTGGGATAATGGGTTTGTTTGAAAAGCACGATGGGTGTGTACTAAAACTATAAATAACTTAATGGCGCAATACCGACGATTTATTTCAAAACGATCGGCATTAATACCCTATTTATGGATTTCTTATCGGAAGTTTCCTATAGATTTTTGTTGAATTATCGACGCGCAATTCACAAAGCTTACGATTTCAATTAAAAACGTTTAGGCTTCTTGATGTTTAAGTTCGTCGCCCTTTCGTACGTACATAAAAAAAGAAAACAATTAGTCTTACGCCTTTTATTACATCGTTTGACTTTGTGACGTAAAAGCCATTCATTATTTTACTGCTTCTGCATTCGTAAATCTGAAAAATTTATTTTATCCGAGAATACCGCTATGACTCGTAATGACTCAAGTGTCCCACTCACTAGGAGCTTTTTTTTTGATAAATTTTAAATTTAAGAAGGAATTACATACTAAGCCAAACCAGGTGGTGCCCAATATTGATTTGTTGTCGTATTATTTTTAAATAAGAATTTCACCTACACCCAATCAACGACGTGAATGCTGTTGTTTCGATAAGGGTGGCAGCATTTAAAATTGCGAGCTTAAAAAAGAAACAATTAGTCTTACGCTTTTTATTGCGCCAGCCAACGTAAAAAGAAATCATTATTTCTCCGCCTGTATTCTCAAATCTGAAAGAATTATTGTAAAATTTGAATTCTTTTATACCTCGCGGGGTTATCACATTAGACATAAAAAGATCGTAATTTGAAATATTCGTATTGTAGTAAACTTGCTGCCTAATATTGACTAAATACACCCTTTTCTTTATTTTAAGCGCGAGTTAATGCTTATTTGCGCTCCCTGAAAGGGAGAATACAAAAAAGCGAATCGCAAAAAAAAGGGTTGCATTGGTAATATTTTAGACATCTGAACATAAATTAGACATCGTATTAGAATATAAATTATTAGTAACATCGCTCTATGCCGGATTTTATATTAACCTATTAGAATGTGAGTGATTTTAAATGTTACATAAGATGTTTGACCCGAATTTCTGTAAAGTAATGTAATTTACACGAGTAGTTCATATCATTAATCAGTTTCTGTTAATATACGTCATATGCGGTGATAGCTGAAAATACTTGAAACAGTTTTTGCAGCGAAAGTTATAGAAAATGTTAAAACGTCATAGTCCATAAATATAGGTTATATTTTTTAGGCAAATTTTGGAATACGTCCGTAAATAAAGTACGAATTTTTATAGCAAATTCAACAATAAATAATTTTTTTAATTGTAAACATGTAAATATTTAAAACAATTTTTTTTTATCCCAGAATTAAAATGCTAATATTTGTTCTCAAAGTTTCCGCTACCTACTTTGTCACTGTCCGTAAATAAATCAAGTTTTTAGACAATGAATTAAAATGCTTATACTTTTTAAAACAAAAGTATTTGTTCACATTGACATTTATAGCCTGCATAGAACACGTTTGAGGTGTGATTTAAAAGGGTTCCTTGGTTAATTTTTAGGGAAATTTAACAATAAACAATTTTTATAATTGTAAACATGCCCCAGAATTAAAATGCTAATATTTTTAAAACGCAAATATTTGTTCTCATAAGTTATAATTATAAACCCATTAAAATGCTTGTTCCAAAGTTCCGCCACTTGTCACTGTCCGTCAATAGATCAAGTTTTAGTCAATCAATTAAAATGCTTATACTTTTTTAAATCAAAAGTGTTTGATCACATGACTTTATATTGTAAACGTTTGAGGTGTGATTTAAAGGGTGTCCTGGATTAATTTTTAGGGAAATTTAACAATAAATAATTTTTATAATTGTAAACATGTCCCTGAATTAAAATGCTGATATTTTTTAAAACACAAATATTGGTTCTCATTGGTTTATAATTATAAACATGACCGAGAATTAAAATGCTAATATTTGTTCTCAAAGTTTCCGCTACCTACTTCGTCACTGTCCGTAAATTGATGCAAGTTTTTAGTCAATCAATTAAAATGCTTATACTTTTTAAACAAAAGTATTTGATCACATTGACATTTATAGTCTGCATAGAACACGTTTGAGGTGTGATTTAAAAGGGTTCCTTGGTTAATTTTTAGGAAATTTAACAATAAACAATTTTTATAATTGAAAAAAATTAAAATAATAAAATTTTTAATATAAATGCATATTTGTTCTCAAAGTTAACCCTACCCGCTTCGCCAGTGTCCGTAGATAATCTTTTAAATCAATGTTTATAATTGTAAACATTATGTTAGAATTCTTATTTTTAAAACAAAAATATTTGTTCACAAAGTCACTTCTACTTTCGACATTATATTCTCTCTAGAACACGTTTGAGGGATGTTTTAAAAGGGTGTGCTGGATTAATTTTTAGGCAAATTTAACAATAAATAATTTTTATAATTGTAAACATGTCCCAGAATTAAAATTCTGATATTTTTTAAAACACAAATATTGGTTCTCATTAGTTTATAATTATAAACATGACCGAGAATTAAAATGCTAATATTTGTTCTCAAAGTTTCCGCTACCTACTTTGTCACTGTCCGTAAATTGATCAAGTTTTTAGTCAAAGAATTAAAATGCTTATACTTTTTAAAACAAAAGTATTTGATTACATTGACATTTATAGCCTGCATAGAACACGTTTGAGGTGTGATTTAAAAGGGTTCCTTGGTTAATTTTTAAGGAAATTTAACAATAAACAATTTTTATAATTGTAAATATGCCCAAGAATTAAAAATGCTAGTATTTTTCAAAACGCACATATTTATTCTTGAAGTTAACGCTACTCGCTTCGCCGGTGTCCGTAAATAGATAACCAATAAAAAAAATGTTTATAATTATAAAATCATGTTAGAATTAAAATGCTTATATTTTTTATACCAAAAGTTTGTCCAAAGTTTCCTTTACTTTTGAAGTCATACCTTGCATAAAACACGTTTGAGGCGTGAATTAAAAGGCTTCGCTGGATTAATTTTTAACAATAAATAATTTTTATAATTATAAACATGTCCCAGAATTGAAACGCGAATATTTTCTAAAACACATATTTATTTGTTACCGTTTCTCGCTTCCTCAGTGTCCGTAAATAATAGGGTAAATTCGAGGGACGGTTAATTGGGTTAATTTTTAGTCAAATTAGCAATAAAAAAATTATAATTATAAATAACCTGTTAGAATTAAGATGCTTATATTACAGTATTACTGTAGCGTTTGAGTTTCGAATTTTTTGAGATACGTATTGGACAAGTTTCGTTATTAGTAAAAGCAATTAACAAAAGTGTTATTGTAGTGTTCGATTTGTAATTTTTTGAGATACGCGACGAAATTTTTTTTGGTATTTGTGTAATTTTTGATAGCTTAAAAAAGGAAAAACAATCAAAACGAGTATTTTTGTAGTGTTTGAGTGAAGATTTTTTTTTAAATATAAATTGGGTGGTTTTCGTTACTTTCTGATAAAAGACAAAAGATCAACAAAGAGTAGTACTTATTACTTTAACATTTGGGTAACGATATTTTCATGGGTACTGCTTAGATATTGTTTTAAGATACGCGTTGGGCAAGTATCCTTATTGTTTTCAAAGGAATAACAATTAGCAACGTTTGAGTTCCAAATTTTGCGAAATACGCATTGGATAATTTTTGTTATTTTTATCAAACTGGAAAAAAAACTGTAGCAAAAAAAGGGGAAACAATCAACAACAAAGTATTATGATAGCGTTTGATCGACGAAATTAAGATACGCGTTTTAGACAACATTCATTATTATTTTCTAAAGAGAAAACAATTAACAACGTTTGAATTGAAAATTTTTTTGAGATACTTGTTGGATAATTTTTTTTTGAACTACGTGAAACGGAAAACAACAACGAGTATTTTTATAGGGTTTGAATGACGATTTTTTTTAGATACGGATCGGACAATTTTTGATATCTTAAAATAGGAAAAATGATCAACAACGAGTATTATTGTGGCGTTTGAGTGACGAAAGTTTTTGAGATACCATCAACAAACTTTAGCATTCAAGGGAAGATATTTTTTTGAGGTACTCCTTGGATATTTTTTTATATACGCGTTGGACCAAGTTTTGTTATTATTTTCAAAAGAAAAAAAATTAAGAACGTTTGAGTTGCAATTTTATTAGATACTCATTGAATATTTTTTGAGATGCGCATTGAATGTTTTTTGTTATTATTTTATAAAAGGAAAAACAATCAAAGATTATTACTTATTATTTTAGGGTAACGATTTTTTTGTGGTGTACTCAGTGGATATTTTTTTGAGCTGCCCGTTGGACAAGTTTCGTTATTCTTTTCAAAAGGAAAAACAATTTACAACGTTTGAATTGAAAATTTTTTGAGATACTTGTTGGATAATTTTTTTCGAACTACGCGAAACGGAAAAACAACGAGTATTTTTATAGGGTTTGAATGACGATTTTTTTAGATACGGATCGGACAATTTTTGATATCTTAAAAAGGAAAAATTATCAACAACGAGTATTATTGTGGCGTTTGAGTGACGAAAGTTTTGAGATACCATCAACAAACTTTAGCATACAAGGGAAGATATTTTTGAGGTACTCCTTGAATATTTTTAGATACGCGTTGGACCAAGTTTTGTTATTATTTTCAAAAGAAAAAAATTAAGAACGTTTGAGTTGCAATTTTATTAGATACTCATTGAATATTTTTGAGATGCGCATTGAATGTTTTTGTTATTATTTTATAAAAGGAAAACAATCAAAGATTATTACTTATTATTTTAGGGTAACGATTTTTTGTGGGGTACTCAGTCGATATTTTTTTTGAGATGCCCGTTGGACAAGTTTCGTTATTCTTTTCAAAAGGAAAAACAATTAACAACGTTTGAATTGCGAATTTTCTGAGGTACTCGTTGGATAATTTTTTTGTTAGATACGCGTGTGATAATTGTCGTTATCATTTTTGAAATGAAAAACTGTCTTTCGATCGGAGCCATTTAAAAAAATTTTGGCCTTGTGATTTCGAATTAAAACGCAGAATGTGCTAGTTCTTTTTTTTTAGATAATTAATTTAATTTGCTTTCAATAAATCGATATGTTTGTTGTAGACATTTTAAGAGTTCAGTACTGGCGGATGGGTTTATACTGTTTCCCGACTAGTTTTAAACCATTTACAGCCATTTGTGTAATTAGTTTAGTAGACCAAGTTATTGTACTGTTTGTTTATTATGCTGTGTTACTATACCGATAATTTTAATTGTTTGAGATAATTGGATTTTTTTGTGTTATTATCTTTAAAGAGGAAAAACAATCAACAATTAATATTACTGTAGCGTTTGAATTGCGAATTTTTTTGAGATACTCGGTATACTTATTTTTTTGAGATTCTCATTGAATAAATTTCGTTATTATTCTCAAAAGGGAAAACAATTAACAATTATTACTGTAACGTTTGAGTTGCGATTTTTTTAAGATACCTCTTGTTGGATATTTTTATTGTTATTGTAAGATGGGTTTAATTTAGTAGCTAATTTGTTAACTAAAAAACTGTATAAAATAGATAATTAGAGGCGAACGTTCTTTTAGGAAACTACTTTTTTACTTGTACTTTTTTGAGATACACAGTGGTTAATTTTCCACATTATTGTGGCAAAAAAGAATGAGTGTAGCCTTTGAGTGGGGAATTTTTTTGAGATACAGATTGGACCATTTTAAATGTCTTTAAGAAAAATGGAAAAGTGAACAACGAGTATTATTGACGGAATTTGTTGAGACCTTTTTTGAGATACGTGTTGAACAAGTTTTGTTATTATTTTCATAAAGAAAAACAATTAACAACATTTGAGTTGCGATATTTTTGAGATACCAGTTGAATAATTTTTTGGAGATACGCGTTGGGTAGTTTTTGTTATTATTATCAAAATGAAAAATGAGTAATTTTGTAGTATTTAAGTGACGAATTTTTTTGAGATACGGATTGGATCATTTTGTTATCTTACAAAAAGGAAACAACAACCAGTATTATTGTAGCGTTTGAGTGACGATGTTTTTGTGAGGTACTCCTTCGATAACTTTTTGAGATACGCGTTTGACAACTTTCGTTACTATTTTCAACAGGAAAAACAATTAACAACTTTTGAGTTGCGATTTTTGTTTGAAGTACTCATTGAATCATTTTTTTTGAGATGCGCATTGGATAATTTTTATTATTATTATCAAAGCGGAAAAACAATATCGAGTACTTCTGTGGAATTTAAGTGTGTTTTATGCATTAAAGCTGTCGCTTAGATAGCGCTATGCACTTTAACACACACATGTCGTTACAGTTAACTGTTGGCATTTTTCTTAGTTTATACTATTCCCACGTGTCAATGTTTACACGAGATGTCGCAAGACACGCATTTGACTTAAGTGACCATGTTTTTGTAGGTGTTCTTTCGATAATTTTTTGAGATACGCGTTAGACAAGTTTTTATTATTTTCAAAAGGAAAAATAATTAACAACGTTTGAGTTATGATTTTTTCGAGATACTTAGATTATTTTTGTTATTATTATTATCAAAACGGAAATTTAACAACTAATAATTCCGTAGCGTTTGTGTGACGATTTTTTTTGGCATAAGGATTGGTCCATTTTTAATATATTAAGGAAAAGGGAAAAAGATCAACGAGTGTTATTATAACATTGAATTGGCGAAATTTTGTGAGCTGCTCTTTGGAATTTTTTTGAGATACGCGTTGGATACTTTTCGTTATTATCTTATATTTTTATTGTGTTATTATTTTCAAAAAGGAAAAACAATCAACAACTAATATTACTGTAACGTTTGAATTGCGAATTTTTTTGAGATATTCGTTATACTTATTTTTTGAGGTACGCATTGGATAAATTTCGTTATTATTTTCAAAAGGAAAAACAATTAACAAGTATTACTGTAACGATTTTTTTGAGATTCCTACTTGTTTGATATTCTTATTGTTATTGTAAGATGGGTTTAATTTATTAGCTAATTTAATAACTAAAAACTGTATAAAATAGATAATTAGAGGCGAACGTTTTTTAAGGATTCGACTAGAAACTTTTCAAGGAGGCGATGAACTTTAACTACTTTTAACACCCGATGATTGATGGTTTGTGAAGATGAGTTTATTGAGCCAATGATAACCCCTTTTTATTCACAATTTTAGAGTGCTTGTATTTTTTTAACCAAATGATTAAAATATTTATTTTTATTGTAAGGATTACGAAATATTTAAGTCTAAAGGTGAATGTAAAAGTGAAGAAGATCACACTTTCGTTTACATAATAATTTGATTGTTTACGTGCGCTTTCTTTTATTACAGAATACCACGTACTTTATTAAACTTCTTTTTTTCAAAAATAAGTGTTGAAACGTTCTATGTAGTCAGTTTGTCTGGATAATACAACAACCAAAAGCAATCCGAATTAAACTTTCTCAAAGTTTATTCGTGCACAAGAACTACAAGCAAATCATAAATTTAGGTTAACAAAGCATTGTCCCAAAAATCTCCATACGTAGTGAGTGCACTTACGCCGCATAATAATAACTTTTCTCCATCGACTCAACTACCTCGAGAACGTCGTCCCTTTCATTTTTGTTTGTAAACGTCTATAAAGCTAAATATCTTTTGTCGTAAGATAACGTGAATCCATTAAATGTAAAAGAAGATCCTTTCAAAAAGGATATATGTGTCTAAAACTGTATTTTCTTTTAACCTCGCTTTTTTTCCCTTCTAGATAACATTTTATGTTGCATAAAGGAAAATTTAACGTAATTTAGTTTTTAAATTAATCTTTTTAAAAAAGAGAGGAAAATGATATTTTATTGGTTCTCTATTTGCGTAATTTTATAAGCGTAAACAGAAGTTCTTTAAAATGTGTGTTTCGGGGGATGTAGAAATTGAATAAATTTAGATTTTTTTGTATAAATACAAAATTGAGAGGTTTTAGATATTTTTCATTTAAACAAATATGTTTTGATCTGTATATGTCTTTCTGATTCGTTTTTGATTAAATCTTTCTTGTGTTTTTTTTTTGATCGGTTACTTTTTCAATTTTTATTAATTATCAGCTTACGTTTGTGTGCATTAATTAAATATCATTATGAGCACGTTGGAATTTCTCCTTTAATTAAATAATTTATCGTTATCGTTTCGCTCGCAAATCTCATTACGAATACTTTGGTAATTAGTTTAGACGGACGTGATCAAAACGTAAACTTTATATAAGCTCGATTGTTATATGAATCACCTGAATGTGCCATAAACTCAGTTTCTACACATTGAAAATAGAAAATTAAAAGTTATCGGGCTGCAAACGACGTTGAGTAATGTTGCATTTACTTTTAAAGTGCATATCTTTACGATTGACTAATAAAAGTCTTAAAATAGTCGAATTTTATTGCGTTTACGGAAATTACTTTCTAATTATTGTGCAACTACTAATAAGATCGTGTTGTTTGCTAATATTTTAATCCCAAAATCTCTGAATTAGGAATAATGCATTTCCTCTGCCACGTATTCTGTGTCTGCATTATTTTGCGCATTTTGGAACATAATAATGCTGGCGGTATTTACTGAATTACATGAAAATGCAACGTCATGTTTTCAAACTCTAAATTGCGCTTACGAACGAACTGTAGTATTCTGCGTCCGCAATTACATTAGTACCAGCTTTCTTATATAACAAAAACATGTTTAGTTCGTAAAAATAGCCATGAATTTTGTTTTTGTTTGCTTTTTTTCTCGTAAAATTCTCTATACTATAAAAATTAGACGCGGTACTGGTTACTCCACGCGTTCGCCGCGCCAACTGTAGAAAGTCGCTCTTACTATTGTTTCTTAAATTTCATCATTAGAACCCACAATTTTAATGCATCTGCATCTGAAGACTTGAATCAATAGTTTTACTCATGGTCACTAGTTTACCTGATTCTGACGTGCAAATTGATCCTCAGAGGCGGGCGTGGGACCAATCGAACGATCTATTTGCCGATTCCCTCCGAAGTAAAGCGGTAAAGCGTTTTTTTCTTATTGGAACCGTTTGCTCATCCATCAAGTCTACCTTTTTCTCTTTTATGACTGTTTTCGCTCTTATCGACCTTGTGATTCTTTTTCTTCCTTTTCTTTTACTTCTATTTACTTTCCTTATGAATTTCTTACCATATTCCCAGTTCTTTTTGTGGTCAATCATCCACTTCACTAGTTCCGTTACCGCATTAATTCTTCCCTCATACATCCGTTCGAATTCTTCTCTTTCTACGATCCATCTGCCACAGTCGATAACTGTGTGACTTACGTCATCCTCATTTCCACAGTACCTACACCTGTCATTGTTTGTTTTTCCTATCTTTTGGTGTAGGTCCAAACAGTTTCTTTAAATTCGCAATTTCTCCATTTTTTAAGTTAGGGATCGTCTATTGTCCTTTTCTCCCATCTATTTTGCCATATATTCAAGGTGTTTTCTCTAATTTCTTCTTTGTTTGCGTTTTCATTTTGTTTTGGGTTTCTCTCTCTATTACTAGTAGGTCCACCGGTGGGCATCCAGTAATGGCTTCTAACGATGTTCTGCCGATATGGTCCTTTACGCTGTTTCCATTCGTTTTAGTCACCATTTTTATGTATGCTGGGGCACACATTGTCTCTTCCCATATAGTATTGAGTTAAATACATAATTTAATGTGAGTCTCTTCTGGAAGGAGGGGCCTCCAATGTTTTCAAAGTATTCTACTCAAGGCGACAACTTTCTTCTCACATTTCTCTAGTACATATTTTACATGTACTTGTACATTTCTTGTTGTCGTCAAACATTATTCCTAAGTATCTTACTTTCCTTTGTTGTATTATTTCTTATCGTCGATGTTTAAGGAAATTCCTGTCTTCTTCCTCGGCTCTTCCACACATTCCGTTTTTTTCAGATGCGAGTTCTAGCCTATTTTCCCTCAATCCATGTGTTTATTTGTTTTAATGCGGGACAACCATCTCGATTGATACTTTCGGTGGAATCCGCCTCTAGGATAAGTACTCCACATAGGCGATTGTTCTTGCTCTTTAGGGAGGGTCAATTTTAGAACTCCGTCGTATAGGATGTTCCACAGTGTTGGTCTCAGGACTGACCCTTGTGATACTCCTACCCTTACCCAGAATTTTGAATATTTTCCTGTCTGCCAAATAGTTATCTAAGATCTTTACTAGTCCGCTCGAGATTGGCCTTCTTCTTATTTCCTGTCATAATCCTGTCCCACCGAGCGGAGTTAAAGGCATTTCGGATATCGATGGCCACTAGAACGATCCATTTACTTTTGCTGTCCCTAACTATTTGTTTAACTTTGTTGGTTGCTATTATGGTGGAGTGACCTTTTCTAAAACCATATTGGTTCTTGGAGTGGTCTTGTTTCTTTTTAATTTCTTTTGTTAATTTATTGTTAATAATTTTTTCGTATATTTTCCCAATTATGTCAATGAGATATATAGGTCTGTAGCTGCTGGTCTTTTCTGGATCTTTATCGGGTTTTGGGATCAGCCTCACGCTAGCTTCCTTCCATTTAAGTGGAAATTTGTGTGAATTTTATCGCTACGTCAGTTGTGTCTGTTATCGACTCCTCCGTTTTGCACATTTTTTTTATTTGGCTCACTTATTACTAAAAAGTCGATAGTGTTTCCAGGGCTGCCCGGCTACGCATGGCATTTGCTTTTAGATACTTAATTTTATTCTGTGTCAGTTTCATAGTCGGAGTTTCCCCTCTCTTTCTCTTCTTCGGGTACTACGACCTGTTTTACTGCTCTTAATTCGGTGGGTTTGTTTTTTGTCATTTCCGGTATTGCTTCTCTATTTCTATTTCGTTTTACCCTTTCTTCCCTCTACTTATTCTCAAATTTTAGGTAAATGTGTGGCTTGCCCGATTAACAAAGCCGCGATAGCGGATCTAGAGTCCCAAGTAGGCCAATTTTGGTAAGCAGAACTGGCGCTATGGGATGAACTCGATCAATATTTTCTGCTCTATTTCATTGTTAATATTAAGTTAGAAAGTATTTTGATTAAGATCGCTGATAACATTAAACGATTTTCGGCCCCAGCTTTTCGAAAGGAGTCATTGATCCAGCAAAAGTTTTGGCAAAATGGCAAGCAATATTGCATATCACGTTTGTAACGTGAAAATGAAAAAAGAACAGCAAACCTATTGGTCACCAGGAAACCAATATTGGTTAATGTTATAATTTAATTGATTTTGACATAATATTACTATCTGAACATTGTGCAATCTTGGAGCACATCAAAATAAAATATTAGAAATATGTACAATTCACTTAGAATATTGATTTCGTAAAGGAAAATGTGATACAGTATTTTAGTTTGGTTGGTACAAATTCGTAGTTTAGTCACTAAACTTTATTTGATGTTCAGTTTACCTAACATATAATTTCAAGTATTGACCCTTTATCTAACTATTTTTTTATTAAAAAGCAATATTAAACCAATATTAAACTAAAACGCCATCTTTATTTTGATGAATATCGCTGATAACATTAAACGGTTTTCACCTGCAGCGTTTCGTTGACCCGACCTTGGGAATTTCGTAAACAAACTCAATTACCCTGAATGAAGTTTAATCATAATAAATTATAAAAAATATTGCATATTACGTAATCAGAAAACCAATATTGGTAATGTTACATTTTGACTGTTATTGATACAATATTACTATCTGAACATTTTGCAATATTGGAACATATCACTAATCTTTATTTGAAGTTTAAATTACTAACATATATTTTTACGCATTGACTCTTTATCTAACAGTTTTTTGTTTATGTTCATATTGCAATATTGGGAATATTGCCTATATTAAACTAACACCATATTGATTAATAAGCTACTCTTGTTGTATTTATACAATATTTTACCGATTTCGGTAGTATTGATATTGTTGATAGAAAGAATAATTATGTAAAATTTATTGCAATAAAAATTAACTGGTCTCTGTAAGGAACTGTAATTTTAGAATATCTGCGAATGAACGTAACATACCTATATTTAAACAGTAAGCATTAATAGTTATTCGATACTGTTCTTATACTTTACCAAATTAGGAAAATATTGTTTTGACAAGAATGGACTCATTTCTATTGCAATATTGGGAACATCAACATTTAAAACACATTGATACCCAAATTTTTCTAAAATTTCATACAGAGATAGGGACTGGTAATATTGGTTTTTTGTAATAATATCGTCTTGATCCTAATCATAAGATGAATAAGAGATTGACATTCGATAAACATTTATTTCCGTTCAACGAAACCACGGGTTATTTTCCTGTACTTTTGCTTGCTCACTCCACCAGTTTGCTGCGTCAACTATAGAAGTCCATTCTTACTCGTTTCTTGAATTTCATCATCATCAGAACCTACAATTTTAATAACTGCATCTGAAGACTTTAATCAATATTTTTACTCGGTCAAGCACGAGACATTTCATTAGTTTTCCTGATTCCTCAATCAATATCTTCTTGGGCGTAGGTAATTCTGCACTATTTTATTGTTAACTGCAAGAAATTCCAAAAAATATTGCGTTTGTAACGTAAAAATGAAAAAAGAGGAACACACCTACTGGTTACCAGAAAACTAATTATATTAGGTAATCTTTCAATTTAGCTGATATTGACACATTATTGTCTGAACATTGTACAATATTGGAACATATTAAAATAAAAAATATTGTAAATTTATGTAGAATATAGAAATTATTTCTTATCTGTTTCTTAAATTTGTTCATCATCAGAACCGACAATTTTAATGACTACACTGAAGACTTCAGTTATTAGTTATTAAAATTGTCGGTTCTGATGATGATGAAATTAGAAACGGGCAAGAAATAATTTCTATTTTATAATGGAACATATTTTTACTCATGGTCAAGCACGAACGTTTTATTAGGTTTCCTGATTTTATCTACTCAATTAGTATCTTCTTGGGCATAATTCTGCACGATTTTATTGTGAATCGCAAGAAATTCAGAAAAAGATTGCATATTACGTTTGTAATTGGGTAATATTTTAATTTAGCTGATATTGACACAATATTACTATTTGAATATTTTACAATATTGGAACATATTAAAATAAAAAATATTGTAAATTTGTTGAATTTGTTCAATAGTAATTTCCTAAGAAACCGACCTCCATCCCGGTTAAGTCAGTGGCCAAGTGATAGCCCATGTACTTTATTCATCTTGGAAACATATTTTGGAGATTAATTGCAATATTTGTTGTTGTTTTCGTAATGGAAATATTAAAAATGCAATACACTATTACTATTATACTATTACTATTGTTTATATTATTGATAGGAAGAAAAATTCGGTTTACATAAAAATCAGTATCTTCTTGGGCTATAATTCTGCACTATTTTATTGTTGTACCCAGAAAATCAATATTGGGTAATATTTCAAATTAGCTGATATTGACACAATATTACTATCTGAACTAAAATAAAAAATATTGTAATATGTTGAATTTGTTCATGAGTAATTTCCTAAGAAACTGTCCTCCATCCCGGTGGCAATTAGTGTCCAAGTGATAACCCCCCTTGAAGATATATTCTGGATATTAACTATAATATTTGTTGTTGTTTTCGTAATAGAAATCTTAAAAATGCGTTACAATATTTTAATTTACTTGGTTCAATTTCCTAGTTCAGTAACTAAACTTTATCTACATATTTCTTGTCCTTATTGTATAATATTGCAATATCGGGAACTTCAAACATAAATTGTCAAGTTACCCTTGTTATATTTATGCGATGTTCTAGGGATTAAGATTATTGATATTATTGATAGGAAGGAAAACTTGGTTTATATAAAATCGATTACAATTAAAATTAATTAATATCAATTTAATTTTATCATTGCAATACCAGATAATTGTAACATTCATTTATTGCTCTTTTGACTGGTGTCTTCAAGAAACTTTAATTTAAGTAAGTCTGCGAATCAACACCATACACGTGCTTATATAAGAGAAAAATAGTAGTTTAACTGTACTGTACTAATAGTACTGTAACGTTAGGTAAATATTGCGTTCACAAGAATTGACACGTTGCAATATTGGGAAGGTTAACATTTAAAACACAATATTGATTTACAAGATACTCATAATATTTCTTCAATATTATACTATTAATATTGGCTCTTTAGAATACTACCACATCACGATCCTAATCTTACGATGAATATGGGATTGAGGTTCATTCCATAGATTACAATTAGATATTCTTGAGTATAAACATTTGCTATCATCAAAGAAATATATAACACTGGTAAAATATTCTTATTCAACAATTCTCAAGTTTTTAACCTCTACTTAATTGTAGGAATCGTATGAAAATCTTTAAAAAAAGCGCCATTTTAAATGCAGTTTCCTGCTTCTACAATTGCTTTAGTACCAAAACATAAAAGTACAAAATTGTTCAAAACTGAAAATGCTATTTGATTGGTATGTTTTCTTCGACCAAAATTCTACTGTAAGAAACAAAATGAAGAATTAAGACTAACCGTAAGTCCAGAGAAAAGCTCAAGTGGTAAATTTTAATTCAACTTAAATTAATATTTATTAATGTAAAAGTAAACAACAGTGAATCGGCATTAATTTAATTGAAAATGTTTCTTAAGACGCTTTAATTTGGGAATAGATTGCCAAATTAGCATAATGCAAACTTACCTACATTGATTAGTGATGCAATATTGCCTGTGTATTGTAGTAATATAACGATTGCAATATACCTCCTGTAATGTTAGATTAACATTATTTTGCTGTTCCAATATTTAAACTGCAATATTTAATATTTCGTTGATATTATTGGACAAATATTACCAAAACAGTATTGGAAAAATGGTGCCATTGCAATGTTAGGTATGCCAATATTAAACCTATGTTGTCTCAATAATTAACAAAAAAATCTTGATACCAAACGCTTTTATTGTGCGAAATATTGGTATTATTTGGATTTTGCAATATTGCAACAAAGGTCAACGTAAAACTCTGAAGAAGTTAATTTGTATTGCTGATCGAACGACTAAATGGGTGTTTTAACTCTTATTTTGCAAAAGAAACAAAAGGTAAATCATATTCTCTAAAAAAAACTTGTACATAAACATTAGCAACATATTTTGTACTAAATATTGGAAAACAGAATGGAAATATTAATGTTTTTAGTGATTATTCATATTTCCCTATAATTCTAATAACATACACAATTATTGAATATTCCACGTTTGTCGTACCAATATTGGCCCAGCAATATTGGAAAAATATTACTATTGCAATATTAGGAACGCCAATACTGATCCAATGTGGTTCGAATTTTTAAAATACAATGTTGGATCACTTTTGATATCTATTCAATATGGCATAGAGGTTGTTTATAATAAACCTGTAATATTTAGAAATTTTAGTAGAATTATTAGTTATTAGAAAATGCTTACGTTTCAACGTCTTTTCACTCACCTCGAAAAAGAAAATTAATTCGTTCGCTTGTTTCTTGTTTTTTTTTTTCAAATTGAATGAAATCAAATTACTTAACATATTTTCCGGGGTTGCGATAGTCTTGGTGGGGCTGTATTTACGATGACTCGGTCAGATTTTGAACGAATGTTACCAATCATGTTTTTAGTTTTTTTCTTCTATAATAGTGAGAGACTATTTTTGTAAGATGTGGTTTAAAAAAGATATCAGTGGCGTAGGGATTTTTTACATGAAAATATGGTATGAATATGTAATCACAAAAACTAACAAAAAAACTTTAAAGTTCACTCCCTCTCATTTTTGCTTTGATGAAATTTTTTTTAAGAGCTGTATATTTTTATTCTAATTATTTGACGTTGCACAAGTTTCGTATACAACAAATAATGAAAAATATTTAAAAACAACATTGCAAAACAAAACACGGTGTCAGTATTGAAAAAAATAACCAAGTACATGTTAATTAAAAAATTCTGTACCAGCAGGTGGGTACTTAAAACACGTCAGTACCGGTTACAAAATACCTGTACGAAAATGCAGTAACTTAATCCTGTAACCTTCCGTTGCTGTGGGAAATTTTTTTTGCATAAATAATTTGGTCATAAAATATTTAATTAAATTTAAATTGAGGAAATTAGTTTACATGGTTAATTTTTTTATGTTAAGATGATTTGATTTTGGAAAAGTTTTGTCATCCCTTTCATTTTCACTAATTTTTTTTTTTAATTTCAACAGAAACTTTCGAAACTTTTACTTGAATTTTTTTCTTAAAGTTGGCGGGTTAGATGTTGGATTACGAAAGAGGGATTAATTTAATATCGTTCAATCATTAAGCATTAGTTTGACAGATAGATGGTTTCTATTTGACTTCTTTGGGATTATAAACAAGGGGACAAATTAACCATTTACGAAACTAGTGTGAAATATTCAGTTTTATATAATTTGGAGCGTGGAATTTGAATTGATTTAATTATTTTTACAGTGTACCTAAAAAGTATAAGAAAATAACGCGGCGGGCATTAAATCGCGATATGAATATAACCTAAAAATTGACAGATAACTTGAATTCTAACCTAAAATTTGTATCACCTGACTACTTTGTTAAAAAATGTCGGTACATATATGTACACTCGTTATTTACTTTTAAAAACAGTTTTTTGGGCAGAAATTTTGCCGAACGTATTTTGGCCCATTTTTTCGCTTCTGATGGTCAAAAGCTTAAGAGTCTTATCAATCAAACTAATCGGTTCACTTACGAGGGGCGGTCACACACTGTTAAAATCGAACTTAATCCTTTGATTGATCGTATTCAATGAAAAAATTAATACAGCTTAAAGCTACGAGAATGAAATTTGCCGAACATGTGGAATTTGTCATTCGCAGATGATTGACCGTTTTTTCACCGCTCGAAAAAAAAATTTGCAAAAATCTTAACACAACAGCTTCGAATTGAAAATCAAAGGTAATCTCGTTGCGGATTGTTAACACTTTGCATAACCACTGCAATTCCACAATTATACGTTTGCACGTATTTTCATTGTATTATTCTCTTTCTCTTTAGCTTTTCATTCCCCATTTCCATATCATGAACAAACGGTTCAAAAATGATTAAAGCCGTTGAATTTTTTTTCGCTTCGTACATTGATTAACAATTATGGAACAGAGTGTTTACCTAAATAATTGATGCTTAAAATCGAGCTTTTAAGTGATTCAATAAATTTCCTTTTTAGAACGTTCCGAGCAAGGCACTATTTCACTTAAACAAACTGACTTCATTACCTCAATCATGAACGCTTTGTCACGCAAGCATACAAGAGGAAAAAAAAGAAATTCGCGTGTGCCGAAAGGGTTAAGTTATTTTATTGTTAACGGTTGTTTAATTGTAGCAGGTGCTTCGTCGAATTTTTGCATACATAATTCGCGTTAGTTCCTCTCGTAATGTAGGACTTACTTTAAAAATGCATTTATTATTTCAAGATGAAGTTGTCACAATTACGAAAGCATTACACTACATTTTTGTGCTTTTCTTCCGTTATTCAATGCTAAAACATGCGAAAGTTGTGATGGATGGCGGCGCTAATTGGAATTTCTTCTCGAATATTATTTTTCAACGTAGGTTTGTTTTTCGCTAAGCTTTTACTCAGAGTAAGATAAAATTAAAATTCGTAATGTGGCAGTTTAATATTTAAAAAATGAAAATAATTAAACGTTCAGTTGTTAATTTATAAATTACAGGAAAAATATTATTAATTATTTAAAAAATTCCTGCTCATTAATCAGATTAATATAGAGAGGTCAATAAGCTATCGCTATTAACACATGTGTTCGACTTACAATTTTTGTGCGGTTTTTAATTTTTGTTTTCATAGAGAAAACGATAAAAATGGATATATTTAATGGCACTAAATTTAAATTGATGAGTATGAATGTTACGAAGACCTCGCAGCCACTTCGACGACGCTATCTCGACACAACCGCTTTGTTATTTATACAGGTTGTCCTAATTTTCATGGGCAACCATTGCTGTCTTGGTCACTAAATGAAGTACAAGGTTGGTCAAATTAGACAAAATGTGCAGTTTTCGGGGATATTGAAAATCTGGTTTCAGATTTAAAAAAAATTCTTTCCCGTCCTACGGGGATCTTTCAAGAAATTGCTTAAAACTACTTTATCAAATATTTCAAAAGTGTAATTTTTACAGAAAACTCGTTCTCAAAATTTGGTATTTTTAAGAAAATTTGCCACAGCTAGTTTTCAAGATATTACCATCAACTTACTGTTTTTAAATACGAACCTGTATTTTTTATTCAATTTAAAAAAAACTTTTCTGATTTTAACGATGTATGTCCATATTTGTTTCCATTTTAATGGTAAAAATTAAATTGTGGATTTTTTAAAAAATTTGAAAAACCCCCGTAGCTCGAGAGAATTTTTTTTTAAATATGAAACCAGATTTTCGATGTCCTCTGCACATTTTATCTAATTTGACGAATCTTGTAATTCTTTTAGTTACTGAGATAGCAATAGTGGCTCATGACAATTAGGACAACCTGTATAAGCTTTTTGCCTTAAAATTTAGTAATGAATAACCTTTTAAAGTTTGGTCATGTACTTAATTAACAACTTATATATACAATGCCGGGGAATAAAAGTTTGTTAAAAAGCCGCGAAAAAAGGTCGATGGAAAGAAAAGCCGCCGAAAAAAAGCCAGCGCTAAAAAAATTCGTCGCAAAAAAGGCAGAGGGAAAAATTACTCTACGACCATTTTTTAATTGATTTATTAATCTTTACTATTACCTGTACTTTGATTGTCTATTATCTTCCATTAAGTTATAGTCTTTAATTAATAGAAATGTAGAATCACGGCAATATTCTGATAAATTCAAATGTTGCTGTGAAGTTCATTTTTATGGGCATCATCTGCCGATTTTCTTTTTCGTAAGCTTTTTTCGTGGTTACTACACTCCAACTTTTTCGCCGGTTTTTTTTCCTAAGGCTTTTTATTGGCGCTTTTATATCCCGGCTTTTGATTTTTGGCTTTTTCCGCGGTTTTTTTCTAGATTTGCAAATAACATATACACTAAATTTTACCAGACTATATGGCTATTAAAGATCAATTTCAAGTTTATTTATTCTTTTAATTTTCCTAACGCTTGCAAAAAATGTTCTTGATGTAAATCATATATCAATCACATACGTTGTTTGCAGTTGTCGCCAAAATACAAACAAACTGAAAACTCAAATACACCATCCGTAATACCCATTCGCGCAAATATAATTTCGCGTCGAGATGGGCTGGCGTTCAAATGAGTTCACATCTAGGTAATTTTGCAACGAGATGATTTCTCATCGCAATTATCTCGCGTCGAAGTAGTGGTGTCGAGATGGTGGCGTCGAAGTGGGGGTGTCGAGATGGTGGCGTCGAAGTGGTCGCGTCGAAATAAGGCGTACCGGAACCTTAATCTTCTTGAAGCCTGCGTCACAATTTTTGTTTTGGTATTGCGACATTCTTTGATTTCTCCACGCTGGCTGTCTTTAATTGAATCAATCGTCTGAGTAAGTTTAGCGTGGTACCTTGGATTACTTTTTTTGAAACTTAGAAAAGTATTGTACAATTTTTCGATGAAGTTGAAAGTAGTTGCAGTTAAATGATCTCTTTTTCATCTTACACTTTCTATTATTTTCATTTCCCATACATATTTCCAAAATTAATATGACATTGGTTAATGTCTGGGCTGCATCTTCCAACAAAATCTCTTCTCTCTTGAATTTGAGCATCTTTGTACTATTTCTTCTTCTATTTTCCATCTCCTTACCTTCTCCTATCGCGTACTCTCTTCTTTCTTCTTGTTCATAGTTTGTTTTCTTTTCTTTTTATTTCCTTTAGCAGATTTCACTCTCTTCCTCCTCTCTCATGTCTTTCTCAAATCTTGTTGTCTTCTTCCCTGTTATCACCCTTTGTTTTTTTTATTTTAATATCTTCTTGTACTATATATATATATATATCACCGTGTCTTTCTGTCTAAACGTCCATTTTGATTCTCTAGCTGACTCCTTTCCTTGAACAGGAAAAGATGAATGAAAATACTAGATGTTAAGTTGGTGTAGGCGGGATCCAAGACCCGCCCCTTTGAACCAGTATAAATACAACCTTCTGAGCAGAAATCATCAATCTACATCCAAAATTGGAGATGAAATGATTTCTGAGGAAGCTGACAATTCGCCATAGTGGAGTTGGTGTTTTGTGCGGAGAAAAACAAGAATAAAATTTACGAATACCTGCGGAAAGTGTATGAAGATAATACCATAGGTGACGGTTTGGTATAAAGTGACAGGAAGAGGTACGCAAGAATGTGCAGATTGTTTAAAAACGAGAAAAAAAAAAGAAATGGCAAAGAAAATACTAAAGAGAAGAATGTGAGAACCGCTTTATGATACAAAAGCAGAATTTCTATTTAATTTCTAGATACTCAACGACGAAGATTGTTAGGGGGATAACTTAGGTCCAAAGATAATGAAGTCCATTAAAAACACTGAAGGTCTTAAGGAGTTTTGAAAATAACATGTGATTGGTGCAAAGATGCCATGACAAACAGAGTGCTCGAATGTACAGTGAGTGATTCTAGAATGTAAATGGGAGCACCATAACGAGTCTGAAATATTAAAAAATGTTTGAAACTTTGCTAATAAAAACTTTGGAAGAAGAAATTGATATGGGAAAGAAGATGAACAGAAAGGAGAGATAGAGGATAGAGGAAAGTGTAAGAATAGGAAAAAAAGAATTGATGGACAAAACGGTGAAAACTGAAAGAAGGAAAAGGTATGAAAAACTTGAAGATAAGATAACGATGAAGATTATGAAGAGTAGAAGATCAATACCATTAAAGAAGGCCTTAAAGAGCACTTGCAAATAATACGTCATTGTTAGTGTTGATAGCAAATGAAAATAGTGTGGTAGAATATAAACATTATCAGACTATAAGCTATTGACCGCCATTGAACTAAAACTGAGCCGAGACCAGCCATGAAAGGTAGAGAACAGAAATGAATAAAAGTTGCTTATGTTTTGTACAATGGTCGTTTGTCTCTTATACAATAAATTAATTGACGTGCTAACTTGACACCTACAACCTTATAAAATTGTAAAATCACAGCATAATAAACACGCAGCAGGGTATCTCTTGAGCTATTTTATTCGATTTGGACTAGTCGTAGCTTTAGAAATATTAGGCGATGTCAAATCATGTTTAATGATTACAGTTTGTAAATAAAGTTAAATCTAAATTTTTTAAATAATCAATTTAATTTGTTTTCAATAAATTTATTATATCTGTTGTGCACATTTTGCCGGTTCGGTTGTGGTGGGTGGGTTTATATTGTTTCCCCACCACTTTTAGACCAAATTAACGTTCATTGGCACAATTAGTTTAGTTGACCAAGATACGCTGCTGCGTGTTTATTATGCTGTGGTAAAATTACAAACAAAAAAAAACGCGTTTAATTTATGTTTGATACAAATGGGAATTTGTTACGAATTAATAATTTAAATTGTATTGCAGACCGCTACGATAAATGTTAATCGATTCTTGGAGACGGTTTTTTCAAATCGTGACACATTATTAAACAAAAGAATTCCTCTTTAAACCTTGATTATACATATTGCCTCAAAGAAATGTTATACAGATAAATTGCTTTTACTATGCATAGTTTGTTTATTCGAAGCAGGATACAAGTGGAATGCAAGTGCTCGCTTCCCACACGTTGCAAAAAAACAATCCCGCTCTTGCAGCCTCTTGTCGAAAAAAATCAATAACAATTTTTCGCACCTTGATACGTGTTTTAGCTGTTTCAATAATTTTTTATTACATCGCGATGTAACATTAAAGATGGGCGCCTTCTTTTGAAAAACTTGCGCAGCCTATAAAAAAATCTCGCGTTAAACGTGATCTTCATCTCGCATAACGTATTCATATATCCGGTCGCCTGAGGCGCCGCTAGATTTCCCTAGATGGTGTATTTTACTTTCAAAAACAGCAAAGCAACTCGCGTAGTACCTTACTTACCCTTTTTCTTGAATGCTCAAATTTACATCCCTCTATTGTCTTCGCACAATGTTGTTTATAGAGGACGAAAGTTTATCGTGCAAACCAACGGCCATTTTTATTGCTTCGAGGCGTTATTATAAACAATATAAAAATTCCGGACGTTTTTACAAGAAATATTGTCCGCATTTATCATCAACGAACCTACGGTTATTGTTTTTCTTATGCGTTTGCATAATCCTTTTTAACGCAACCTTCCAGTAACAAATAGTATGTATAACTTCAAATTCTAAGCGTGTCTCTTGAGATGAACTTGGCAAGCTTGTTCGAGAAAATTGTTTTTCTGAGGCGAACCAATTTTATACTTAAATGTTTTTATTTGCGTCTTTAACCAATTAACCGACAATGTCGTGTAAAAGCATAAATGCGCTCGTTAGCATTTGCGGTTATATGTGAAGTAACGACGATTTACGAGATCACCACACACAAAAAAATTGTTCCGCATTAGATTCCACATTATTTACGAGTACTTTTATTGGACGCTAATTGACAGAAATGCTGTGCACGATATATCTTAAATTATATATTTTTTTATTTACATTCGTTACATATTTTTACTAGTAAAGGCACTACAATAACGAAGTGATATTTGGTTATCCGTATTTATTTAGTAATAAAATATACAGGGTATCCCATTTTAAAATTGAAACTTGAGGTGATATACAAACTGTTTACACCCACTATATTGACAATTTGAATTAATTATTTGTTGTCAATTTCGAATTTTTAGCGAAAACAAAAAATAAATTTTGTTACAAGTTCCCCCACAGCAAGGTAGAAAAACTATAGATTCTATAAGAAAATCGCAAATGTTCGTGTTAGTGGCGATCGGCTTCTATTTTTCTATCAGTTTCTTTAGTGTTGTAGGCTGTATTTTTGTTGAAAATTGATATTTAAGAATTTTAGCCAGGGGCGTGTTCAGGACCCTGGATCCTTTTTGGAAAGCGTGAATGTTTAAATGAAAACTTAGGTAGCTGGTTAAGGGTGCTTCTTTAAGGCCCATGACGATTAGATCGCAGAAATAGTTTTTACCTGATCAGCGGAGAGTGGACGTGGGTTTGGATCACCGCCAGTGGTCCTCGACGAGAAACTAACTCAGAACCAACAAAATATTTTTTCTTAAATTAATTACGACCCTATTTATGATGCGAACACAAAGCATAAGCCCGCCCCTGTATATTTTGATGGTGCATTATCCTAACCTATTTTTTAAATCAACATAAAACCAAGTAACCAAGGATACTGCAATATAAGCTGGATTCATTTTATAACCGTTACAAAATGAGCACAGAAGAGAGAAAATATAAGCCAGTGGTTCCAGCGAAAAATGTAGCCATAAATCGGAAACTTTGTGATAATCCAAAAGAGAATACACCTAACCCTCATCATCATGGAAACCCAACCACGAAGAGACAGAAGATTTCTTGGTCTACGAATTGACATAAAAGCGCATAAAGCGATTAAGGGGTTTCACAAGGATCTTTATTTGGTCCAATCTTTTTTGTAGTTAAATTGCTGTACGCTTAGGCTTCTCACCATGTACACTCAAGTAAGTTGATACATTGTTCTAAGACCCAAATTCCTACGTTCTTTTTTCGTTAAACGAAGGATAATCATTTAATAACAATTATAAATTATTTTGGTTTTATTATTGACATGCTCATTAAAAATTTGCCCGTTAGTAGCTAGCTGAAAAATTCATAATAATATAATCGGTTATAACGGGCGACTTTTATAGTTTGAACCTCCAGCTTCGTGTAACCAAATATATTAATAAAGAAAACGAAAATTGAATTCATCTTTAGAAACTGAGATAAGAAGTTAACTACAATTTTAGAGTTTAACCTACACAATGACTACAAACAAATGGAACAATTTCTGGTAACGATGGGGTTCCACAAGGATCTTTATTTAGTCCAACTTTTTTCTCATTGAATTGCGCTAGGCTTAAGCTTCTCATCAAGTATGATTCAAGTAAGATATTGTTTTCTATAGTAGATAAAACTCCGAAAGTTGAAATCTGACTCATAATTCATACGTTCAGTTTTAGTTAAATGAAGGCTAATTATTTAATAAAAATTTTACGGTTTTATTATTGTTACGCTCGTAGCGTCTTCACATAAAAATCCGACAAAAAGTTGTCCGTCAAACTGAGTAGCTAGCTGAAAAGTTCGGTACTAACGGGTGATTTTTATAGTTTAATTCGTCCTCTTTGTTCTGATTGTTTTCCCAAGAAAAGTGGCTTTCGTGAAATTTGCGAAATAGGTATTGATAACTTTCTCTATAGTGTTGAATAAAGTTCAATGAATAAAAAAATCACCCTGTACGTTGTTTGTACCCAATCGATCATATTTTTTTATACATTCGGTCAATATTTGTTTGAAAATAAACCTACAAATCATTATTGACAAGCTGCGAATTACCTCACGTTTAGGAAATAATGGCCGCACTTGTCGTATCAAAATACCTGACACTGCTGTGAATGCTAATGAACGATGTGTAAACGTCACCAAAGTGTCTAAAATTATTCAATCCGAATGTAGACGCCAAAGGATAACAACGTTGTTGTTATTACTGGAGACCAATTTTCTCACACTACCAACAACAATCGCGTGTTTACAATGCATATATTTACGAAACCATCATCTTCCTTAATATTTCAATCTATTTAGTATACAGGACATGAATAATAAAATTATAGATAAATTAGATAATTTGCATAAACACACACACGATATTAGTTCAATAACCAAAAGGTTTTTTTTCAGACAATCAAAACGGAAATGGAATCAATATTCAAATGCCGATTCGTAAAACCGAATAAGGGGTAAACAAAATAATCTTCGTTAATTTATCGGAATCAATAAATTAAAAAGCAGCGTGCGCGGTTATATGAATAATTTGGTCGGATTTACAATATTTAAATATTTTTTTGGGAAATGTCTCATGTATACATATAATTTTTTTGTTTTTTAATTAAACCCCTTTTTACCAGTTACAAGTCGAAAAATAATCGCCTAATTACTATTATCCTTTTTTTTGGCCTCGAAATATTTTGTGTCGAGACGCGAGTATAATCGATAAAATTACTTAACTTTTAATAAGTTTCGTGACCATCAATATTATTAATTTATTATTATGTTTGTGGAATAAGCAAGACTAAATTTTAGCGCACCTTTATTAAGGGCTCGAGTAATTTGTACGCATTTTTTTCGATTGTGCTTTATGCAAGGACCAGGGAATATAATAAATACAACGAAGCTTACGAGCGACTGCATCTTTTATTATACTACTTCAACTTCAAATAAAAAAATATAAACGACTTATCCATAAGAATAAAATCGTAATTTATCGATATCTTATACGTAACAGAAGGGGGTTCCGCAAGGTTCACTGTTATTGTTCGGTTCTGAAGTGTTTCGAGATAATCGTAAATAAGAAAACGTTATTTCTGACAATGGCATTTGCAACAATTCTATTCTGATCGATTTGTAGAATGCACAATTTGCGTATTCACAACTACGCGTCGCCCTCCTTTTTTATTATATGGTTTCGATTTTTTTTTTATAAATATTCTCCATATCTTTCAGTTTATTTTTATTAGTTTCTAAATCTACGAAATAGTTTTTATTTACTTTTAAAAGCTAGCTCTAATACGCATAAGTTTTTTAGGTAATCTATACTCCGTTCTTTTACGAAAGAGAGTAATATTAAACGCGTTTGACAGGTTGAACTGGCATCACTGCTACTTTTCTCCTTTTTTTAATTAAAAGTTGAAAATTTTTAACTTTTTTATTCAAAACTAGCATTCGCAGTATCAACGCATGCTCTAACGGAGATCTACTAGCTTATTTGTGTAAAATGCGTTATCCTTACTGCTGTGAGTTCAATATTGAAAGTAGGAAATTATGTTGCGTTTCTAATTTTGTTTAGACTTTCTGCTTTGGCTGTAAACTTTTTTTAATATAACCAGAATATCTCACAAAGTAGCAGTTCAACACTAAAGTAAGGAAGTTATGACGTTAAGTTTCTGACGAAGTCAAATTTAGCTGATGGTAAGCTTAAGACACACAATAATATGTAGATTGATTACCACCTTGTTAGCTCTTCGTTCTAGAGGGGCGTGAATAAAACAAACTTTTCGTAAATATAGAAAGACGTCCAACCTATATTAGAGAAAGAGAGAGCGCCACGGGTTCGTGTCTTATTTGGTTATCTCTAATGATCAGGAATGAGAGAATCAGAGATCACAGAACTTAATATGCGCGCCTTAATTAGACAGAGAAAGATTTTTTACTTGACGTACGTAGCCAATCGAACGTTGTTACATGAATAAATTGGCTTGCGATCTAACCGGTATAACTTAATTACTTAAGTACTGATAACGAAGTGAACCGTGACCGCATAAAATTCAATTTAACACTTACCTGACTGAACTAGTACCGTACATCTTAAGGAATAGATGATCCTGTCAGTTACAACGGAAGTTGGTGTAGAAATATAACCTCCTGGTCGACAACCAGACAGTTTGGACGAAAATATGTGATATTCACCATTGGCAGCAGCAACAGTAACCAGAATTCAGCAGCTTGGCGACATTGAGGGAGGAGAAGAGAACAGCCACAATCCTCTGTAAGCTGCACCAGCAAAATGAAGCTCCGACGACAGGTACTAACCGCATAAACGTTTAAACATTGGTGTTTAAAAATTCGGTTTGTCGTTGAACTGATACAAGAATTTACGTATAACGCTTTTGGTGAACAGTTTGGTCTTTAAAGAACCACCTTTAAACGAGAGATAGGGTTCTTCCACCCTCAAATTGGAGCAATAAACCACCGCAAAATTCTCCGATGCGTACCAATTTAAGAAAACCACATTCGACTTAAGCGAAAAATAGTTCTATCCGTGATCCGAATCTTATCGACACCATTTTATATATATAAAAGATTCGAAGTACGGAGTAGACAACAAATTGCATGACTGTCTATATTTCAATACAATAACGTTACAAATTGGGATTTGAAAGACAATAAGTTACGTTCTTAATTTTTTTATTTTTTTTTCTATTAGGCGATATTGGTCAGTTCTAATCTGTTTTAGTCCAATTTCCCGCATTATTCGAAAGTGTTGTGAGCAGAACCCTTAGCAGTAAGCTAGACGACCTGGCTTGATATCCTGCCTGGAACATACTAGTGTTGTGTAGTGACATGAATTTTAAGCAGGTAACACCTGCTTACATAGTGTGGATACTAGCTTGCCAACCACACGCAGTTATTACACAAGCTAGTACAGCCAAATCAGTAGTTGGGGGCGCTACTAGCTCAAAAAATTGAACGACAAGTTATTAAACTATCCTGGGTTCAAACACTAGCTTTCTCTCTAGCTATAAAAAAATTTTGTTTACACGAAGATAGACGCATCTGCTTGGTAGCTTACTACCACTAGTTTGCTATCCTTGCTTGGAGAATTGGCCTCGTTTATCCCGGCCATATTGATAGTTCACAATTTGAACTTGGAAGAGAATAAGTTGCGTTCATCATCTTCTTTCCCTTTTTGATAGAGTTGATTAGCTTTCAGCTTTTACACTATTGACAAGCTCTAAAATGTTTCTACTGTCACAGCTGCGTTATCCTTATTGTTCTACCTAGAACTTTTTGGGCAAACTAGCAGTTCTTAGTTTTCTTTCCATTTGCTGATATTGATAATCTTTCAGCTTTGGCTGCTATTGACAAGCTCTAAACTTTTTAGTGTAAGACAGTAATTTTCTGCGTTATCCTTATTGTTGCAACTAGATCCTTGGCCAAACTCACTTTAAAGACGATTAGTTGCGTTATGAATTTTCTTTCTATTAGTTGATGTCGATAAGCTTTCAGCTTTGACAGTTATTGACAAGCTCTAAACTTTATTAGTGTAAGAACATGATTTTTTTACGTTATCTATATTGTTTGACTAGAACCTTGAGCAACCTAACATTTCAACATTGAAAGTACGTGAAAGACGATAAGTTGCGTTCTTAATTTTCTTTCCATTTGGTGATATCGATAAGTTTTCAATTTTGGCATCTATTGACAAGTTCTAATCCTTTTTAATGTAAGAACAAAGAAATTTTATGCATTATTCGAAACCTTATTACAACAGTTCAACATTGAAAGTTCACAATTTAGGAGGCGATAAGTTGCGTTCTTAATCTTCTTTCCATTTGATGAGCTTTTAGATTTGGCAGCTATTGACAAGCTCTAAAGATTTTGTTTAGAACCAGAAAACTTTCTGTGACCAGAGCCTCTCGAAAACTAACAACTCAAAATTGAGTAGGTTATTTGAATTTGGAAGACGATATGTTTCATTTTTAATCATCTTTTCATTTGTCGATAATGATGTTTTGAGCTTTGACAGTTATTGTCAATTTCTAAATCTAAATTAAAGTACGGAAGCTGATATGTTCCATTCTTAATATTTTTCTTCCATTAGTTTTGGGCTTTGACAATCCCTAAACAGGAATTTCTTTTGCCTCATTATTCTTGTAAGCAGAACCACGTGCAAACAAAACATTCCATGTTGAAAGTGCAACTTCAACTTAGAAGATGATCAGTTGTGTTCTAGATCTTCTTCCGTTTGCTTATATTGATTGGTAGCTTCTGGAAGCTCTAAGAACAGGAAATATTCCCCATTATTTGTAATTGTTGTAACCAGAACCTCGCGCAAACCAACATTTCAACATGTATAATTGGAACCGAGAAACTTAATCTTCTTTCTCTTTGCTGATATTGATAAGGTTTCAAATTTAACAGCTATTGCCAACCTCTAAACAGATTTTTTCTTTATTATCTATTTTGTTGTGACTTTGAGCCGACTAATAGTTCAACGAAATTTGAATTTGGAAGACGATCCATTTGCTAATATGAATATTTTTGCAGTTTTGGCAGTTGTTGACAAGTTCTATCATTTTTTAGGGTAAGAACACCGCGTTATTATATTTGTTATCGAACGTACGGAGTTTGAACTTGATAACCTGCCAACTTTAGTGACGATTGATAAGGTATAGTGTTTTTAGAGTAAAAGCAGGAAATTCTGTGTTACTCGTAATTGTTTGTTGTATCTAGAACCTTTCCTAAAGCACCCAATTTCAATTTGGAAGAAGATCTTTGCATTCCTAATTTTTTAATTTTAGGTTAATGTTGCTTAATACACATTCTGAAGATTTTAACTTTGATCTTTAGATTTTTATATTTTTTATTTTATTTATTTTTTTTTGAATTCAGAAAGACTAATAATGCTTAAGTCGCCAGATTTTAAATAGTAATCTGTTTTATACCTACTCTAGTAGTTCTATGAATGTTCTCTTTTAATTTGACTTTTATTTTTTTTTTAATTATAATTTTTAACGCCTATGACTATTTAAAAAACCATATACTTAAAATAAACATTTATTCACTCTCTCAAATATCTATACAATTTTTGGATTCAATTTTGAGCTTCTGGAGATTACCTCTACTTGGTTGGAGACTAATTTGTGACATAATGTTAGTTTCGAAAAATCAAGGGTGTTCTTGAAATTTTCAGAAAACGTTTTTGCACAACAGTAAAGTGGTCTTTGGGGACGATTTCGATGTCCTGGACATACTTTAGTTTTTTTGATGTTTTTATTTTTTAATTGGATTTTTGAAATCCAAAAAAATGTTACAAAAACTGCCCGAAATATAATGTAATGACTGTGTAACACATTTGAAGCCGATAGGAACACTTCGGTACTTTATTTAAAATTTTTAATGTAGGTAAATTGAGGATTCAATATCAACTTGCTCTGAATTAAAAAGAGTGTGACTAAATAGTGGGGGTACCCGTCTGCTAGCGCCGTTTGAGGGGATTGCGATTTATATAAGTGCGGTGAGGACGGGTGCTCCCACTACTCCCCCGTTTTCTCGCACTCGGTCATTTTCAGTCATTTTTGCATGCATTTTTTACGTGTTAAATATCATTTTATCGAAAAATGAGAATATAAATTTTGTTCCTTTTTATTTCAACTTCACATTTTTTTAATTATTTCTGACAATATGACGACCACACGAGCATTCGGCCTCGATTGAATATATTCCTTTAAAAAAATTAAATCGCAATTTTGCATAAACTAAGTGCCCGACAATTGCAGGGTTTTGCACACACTAAGTACGTATCATTACCTCTTATTTCTTGAAAGATTTATGCAACATCTCAAAAAATGACAGATCTACGAATTTAAAAAGGAAAACCCAAATATTTCACTTTTTCCGATTTTTTCGGAAATTTTTTACCTGATCGAGTCGAATTGGTGCTCATTTTATTCGTATTTGTATTCTCTACAACTTTTCTTTTTACACCATTAATATTGGTTCATTACTTTTCACTCAGGAAAAAAAAGTTGAGAAAAAACACTTTTTAAATCTTAATTAACAATATAATGACAATTCATTTTCGGTATAAAACATGAATATAAAGTACTTTATACTATTTACAATTACATGGCAGATGCGGTATCCTACTATTATTTTATGTTAAAAATATATCTCTATTTACTGTACTAATATAACCCAGAAGTTATTTTACCACTTTACAACACAACATTGATAATTATGTAGATACCATACATTTTGTGTATGGCTGGCTCACCTAGTGGAATATAACCGAATTACTAATTCGATAAGAGGGTAAATATGTATTAAAAATAACTTTTTAGTTCTCATCTTATAAATAAAAAAAAAGAAACATGGTATGTAGCCCATTTTTTTTTCCTTTCGAGATTTCATGTTTATTAATATCGATGTGATGTGTAATTCTGCGCGAAACTTTGTTTACGGTTGTTATGATATATTTTGATGATTCGAGACGAAAAACTAATTTTATCCCGTAAAATCTACTATTCTTTGATATAATTTGATAGGTGATTACGATTTGATTTGTTAAAAATTAAACTAAGGTGTTACGCGGAGATCAACGCTGTGGGAAGAGTCCTAGGAAATGTTTATCATAGTTTGAATTTTAATGTATTTTACGCACCGTTAGTGGTGGCTTTTAGGCCGCGTGAAAGGTTTACACAACTAATACATTAAAGTAATTAATGTTAAACTTTAAATACCACGGCGTTACGTTGAAAAATTCAGCATTTTAAAAATGCAAACTTTTTGGTTATTTAACGCTTTTTTGTTCGTGGCTTCGGCATGCCAATTCTAATCAATAATTTTTTAAAAGGTACATCCATTTTTTTTGTAAATCGCTTTTGATTATTCAGGCGATTAAAGATGTCAAGCCTGTTACTGTCCACCTTTCTCAAAATGTTTACTCCAGAGTGTTTTTTTGTATATATTATTTTGTTATTGACACTCTAATCCCAACTAAACTCGCTACCATTCTTGTCAGTGGCAGGTTACTACAAAAATCAATATATTGCTAAAAAATAGGAATCTTGTGATTGAAATGAACTAGCACTAATTTTTTAATTAGTTGTGATTAAGAGGTCGAATTAACTTTCTGAACGATATGACATGCGGGATTAAGTATTTTATTGCGATCAAATTTAATCTAAAAGATTACCCGACAATTGACCTATTCGAGGATCCGATAGGTGACGCTTTAGTCAAGTTTCTACATCACTTGATAGTAAAAATTCTGTTGAATAGATAGTTATTTACCGAACGTTGGATTCATCTCCTAAATTACTCTTGGGTACGCGTGCATTACATTGTAATAGAACATTTGGTTACAATTAAATTAACCCTTCCACTAAGGTATCGACCCTAACGTTTATGCAGACATTACTAGTACGTTTATGCATAAAGAGCCGAAATCAATCGGTCATAACATGACTGACATACCCCAATTGGACTGTCAGTTTTATTTTTATTAGCATTCTGACATTTCCTGTAACCATTCACTTCCATCATACTACAGTCACGCTACTGCCTTTTATGTATTGAATTTTATGGCGAAGCGTAGAAGCAAACAGATCTCCATTCATTATTCATGTCTTGCATTGTTTCCTATCCTCCTTATTCTTGTTGTTTTTTTATAATCTCTCGAATGTTAGTGCTGCGACAAGAAATATGACGAATGCGTGTGGTGGGCGCACACATAACTTTCGCGTTACTGCTGTTATCAATTCTAATTATTTTCAGTTTCCTCTTCGGCTCCACTCATTATAATGAAGCAGAGTAGAAAATCATTATAATTCCAATTTACTGCAATGTTAGGGGGTGCGTGCCTCCGCAGCAATCTGTGTAATGTCCCCCAACGGGACGGTAAGCAGCTTACACGGCCGCCGCCAGGATGATTGGCCGGAGACCCAACGCAGCCCAACTATTATTTTTCTCTCTTATCCACAGGCGCTTAGTGCTATTTGAATGTGTCCCCTGTTACGAAACTTTTAGCAGTGTTGAAAATTCGTTTTATTTCTTTAGAAGATAAAAATTACTTCCGCGCGAGTTGTCAGTTATTAATTATGGAACAGCCGTTGTAAATTTAACCTGTTTTTCTTTAGTTAACTCTCATTTAGCTCGGGCTCGAATTTTTCTTTTTTTTTCGTTCGACCCAAATCGAAATTTTTAAAGAATTTACTTCCAAATTACCTCATAAGTTATTCAAATAAAAGAACACGCTTTTGCGATTTAACTCGAGTATTTTCAACTGTCGAAGTGCGAGAAGTCCTTAAACCTGAGTTATTGAACCACTTTTGCATTTTTTTCCCGACGAAATTTTTCACTTCAACAAACCGCACTTTCGATGTCTCGATTTTTACTCCACAACTTATAAAATCTGCGGTTATGCAACTGTTTCAATTTTAACGTTGGAATAGAATTAGCTCATTGTAATTAAATATCTGTAAAACTACTATAGTTGTCGCGGTAAACGCTTGGAGTAGCCACACGGTGTTCACGTGATGTAAGCATTCTACACACTATCGCCTCAAATTTGAGTTTTGTGTGGGAAATTTACTATGTTATGAATAGGTTATAAAAGCTCGAAAGCTTACTTGAACTCCACGCGTTCGCCGCGATAAGTATAGATCAATTTTAATAAAACGTCGTATTTATTTTGATAATAACGGATTATACGGGTTCCAAGCGCTTTTGATTTTGTTTTAAAAACTGTTGTTAGTTTTCGACTAACGAGTTTTTTTTTTGTTTCAGTGGCTAAGAATACCGACAGCGATGTTGAAGCTATTCCTCCTAGGATTGCTAATCTCGTCAGCTCAAGCGGTCGGCTGTCCCACCGGGTGCGTGTGCAACGACGAAACATTCGTAGTGCAATGCGAAAAATCTAAACTGGACGTTCTACCAATAACACTTAATCCGGCAATTCAAAGACTGGTACTCAGAAATAACAAAATAAAAACGGTGGACGCGGCGTTTCAATTCTACAAAGATTTGCAATATGTAGATCTCTCGAGCAATCACTTACTCAGCATTCCAACGAAAAGTTTCATTTATCAAGAAAAATTACAAGAGTTACACTTAAATAAAAACAAGTTATCCGCCGTCACGAACAAAACATTTCAAGGGTTGAAATCGCTGACGGTATTAAACTTGAGAGAAAACTTTTTAGAAGAGTTGCCCAGAGACTTATTTAGCGTACTTTCGAAATTGGAGGAGCTGAATCTCGGTCAGAATAGAATATCGAAGATTGACGCGTTAGCATTCGACGGACTTTCTGCGTTGAGGGTGCTGTATCTCGACGATAATCAGCTAACTTCTGTGCCGACGCCGTCGTTTCCCGTCATGGGGAGCCTCGCCGAATTGCACGTCGGCCTTAATTCGTTCACTTTTCTTCCGGACGACGCGTTCGAAGGTTTGAATAAGTTGTCGGTGTTGGATTTAAGCGGCGCCGCTTTGTCAGACATCGGTAACGACGCGTTTAGAGGTTTGAATACTTTGAGGAATCTTAATTTGGCCGACAACAAATTACGCAAAATTCCTACGAAACAGTTGTCGCATTTGTCACGGCTAGAGGAGTTAACGATTGGACAAAACGAATTTACTACAGTCGAGTCTAATTCCTTTAAAGGATTAAGCAATTTGAGAAAATTAGATATTACCGGTGCTACTCATTTGGTAAAAATGGAAAAGGGGGCGTTCAGCGATAATTTGAATATAGAGACGATTATATTGGAGTAATAGGAAGTTGGAGATAATAGAAGAGGGCGCGCTTGTAGGCTTACCAAATTTAAAACATCTGATACTGAAAGAGAACGCTTTTAAAACATTTTCAGAGTCGTGGTTATCCTGGAACGAATTGAGAGTATTAGAACTCACAGATAATCCGGTCAAATGTGATTGCCATATACTTTGGCTTAGTAATTTAATGGCCGTTAAAAATTTAACAACGGTGCACTGTTCGTTTCCGATACCGCTCAAAGAAAGATCGTTGAGAGCTCTAGGAGCCGACGACCTCGGCTGCTCTTTCAGCGATCCGCGTCAGCAAGCCATTCTAGTGACGTTATGCGTGAGTGCCGTCATTCTTTTAGGAGGTTTAGGTTTATTATTGTTTCGTTATCGGCAAAGGGTACGGGAGGCCGTTAAAGATTATAAGTGGAATAAACGAGCGATCAGTAGAAAAGAGCACGAGTATCAGAAGACTTTTCCGATGACGATTATATTATGCGATCGGCTCAGCATAACATTAAACCGATTCCGGTGACGGAATTGTAGCTAGAACTGAGCGCGCCACCCTCCGGGGTATTTTGTGTCGACGGAGGAGAGGGTCGGCGTGCTAGGCCTCCGAGAGGTCCAGGGGGCACACTCCCCGTCACGGGATTCACTTCCATCGCTGGAGACTCTTGCAGAGCACATTCCTTGAAAGCTCCTAGAGATAACAGGAACGGGTTCTCCCGATATCCGAGTCCTATAGATATTTATCACCACCAACATTAGCCACGGACTCCAGTGTTTATTTAATTGAGCAATAAATGAATCCATTCCAGAGTGTGATTTAAAAAAAAAACACTATAATAACGAATATATTTTTATCCGTAGAAAAATCCCAACGATCGTTTTAATTCGCGACTCAATTTTATGAATTTTTGTATGGATCCCTGTGAGGTTTCCCCCCCCTTAATGTTTTGTTTCGAAGACATTCCAAATTAATCGCCCGCATCAGTCGGAATACGAATAACATCGATTCTTAAGTGATCGTAACCGAAATTGAAGAATATTCGGAATGTGATAGATGGAAATGACTGCATAATAATTTAATTCGTAATTAAGTATGTAAATTCCCAGGAATACCGACTGATATTAACTGTTCACTTTTGTGGTACTGATATAGTTACATTTTATTTTCCATACAAGTAATAATTACGTTCTGGTGCCACTAGTGTTGAACGTTCCTAGTGGTCTTCCTTATTTTAAGCGTCTCCATCACTTCTCGCATGTTATTTTCGAAATTGTTTCGGTGTACTATCATAAGATTTTGTATTTTCATCGAGAGTGAAAATATTTAAGTCGCCTTTTTTGTGTACATACTCTATACGCAATATTTGTAAATATTCTAAACTTAAATATTTATTAATTTGTATGCGAAAAAAAACTGTTCCATTCCTTCAAGAAATGTTGACGTTTTCATTTCGACAAGTTTAAGTTTCTTCGCGTAATAGTGGTTGTGATTGTTTTATTATTGTCTATATATAAACCAGTGTTGTACCTACATCTTACATTATTTATATGATGAATAGGAATTACTATTTAATTTGTTTTTTTAAATGAAACAATATTGTAGTACAATTCCAAACAAAATACAATTAAGAGGCTAGTCATAGTACGTTTAAATCGAATGTATTGAGTATCGTATTTTCATTTTTTGTGTATAATAAAACTAAGTGCATTTTATAATGTAAATATATAATAGTGTTTTGTACATATAACTTTATCAATACTAATTATTACGAATAAACGAAATATTTAAAGTGGTATTTAATTGTGTTGTAGGTTTTTCGGTAATCGGGACAGAATTATTCTGGGAACAAACCACATTGACATTGTTTGCATTGCCCAAATTGGTCAGCCGAATATTTATAAAAAAACTTAAATTTGGCACTGATTATAAATAAGGACCAAGTTAATTTTAATAGATCGAAAAAGAATGTTTAGCGGTGTTGTTGGCTATTGAAAAACTTCGTTTCATGTCGACAAGACCTTTGTTGATAATATACTATTCTAGATTTTGAGTACAAGCCTTCTACTAGAAACCATTAAATTCAGACTATCGGTTTTTGAGGTATTTGATTTATAAGACTTGGAGTAATTATCAAAATAAAATACACACCTAAAAGTTTTACCGGGCGTAAAAAACGCATAACCTAATAGAGATAGCAGATACACAGAACAATTGCGACGTCTTTAATCGGAGAAAAGATTACTGAATTCCGGAATCAGCAAGACTACAAATATTGTACAAATTCGAAGTGCTTCTTATTCGCAACTACGCCCAAAATCGAATCAATTCTCTAGTAAATCTGAATTCCAAGTTCAATTAAAATTGGAACAGCCAGTTCTATAATTCGTAAGAGTTTGTGGAAGACCCAAGTAACGACGGGTATACAGTAACATACTATGTTAATGTATGAAGTAACCAAATCTCGAAACCTTTCTTGGAATAAGACTAGTAGCGGTTTTCTTGTAAGGTTAACTACATTTTGGTTAATTTAATCGAAGACAAGATTCCGTACTTTACTGTAGCGGTGTCTGATGAAAGTGTTTCAGGGCCAGCACTATAATTGTTATTGTGCAGATGCATTTAGGTAAATTTTGGCAGAAAATTGGGATGCTTTCCGATCTACACCATGGTGAACGTAAAAATGAATCATTATGACGACAGAAGGACAATATCTTTTTTAGCTTGAAGACGGTCTGTAGTAATACAGGGTTTTTATAAATGATTGTCGTTTATCGTTAATTTTGTTCATTTAATTGCCAACTTGATGAGACAATAATTTATAAAAACCCTGTATAATATAATTTAGTAGTATATTATAAGTTGAATAAACCTATGATTTGTCTAGGTGTGTGTAAAATCAGCAGTATTACTGCTAGAAATGGTTACCCTGCGTTTAATAAGTCCATTGTCCTCGATAATCTAAACCCGTTGTATATTAAAGGTATGAACCTGCATACTTTCATGCTACCCACAACCCCCTTTGTTTTAGTATGTTTAGAGGTTTAAACTAAGTATTGCTTAACACCTGAATTAATAGTATGTATTAAGAAATAATGTGGACAGGTTACGTGGTCAAATGTGTAGATCTTGGGCTTCGTCTGGATTTGAAAAAGTTGTAGCCAAAGAAGCGAATACTCGTTATAGCATCATGGTAGCAACCGGATATCGATAACTAGCGGTATTAGAATCATGATGACGCAAGATTATGACGAGTTAAATGTATCATTTGGTTATTGATTGAGATAGGACCTAATTTCAAAACGCGATGGAAAAAGAATGCTTAGCGGTGTTATCTATTATTGAAATATTTCGTCTCAGAAAGACGTGTATAAGTAGTTCAAATAAAAAACTAGACTGGGTAAGCCGTGGAATTGAATTAATTTAATTATTTTTACAGTGTACACAAAAGTACAACAAAATAACTGGTGGTATATAATAACGTGATCGAATTATAATCTTTGTTAAAAAAATTTCTAAATATCAAAAAATTCCAAGACCTACACAGACCGGTTTTGCGATTTGAACACTCGTTAGTAGACTATTCTATAATGAAATTAGTACCGAAAAGTTCTATCCAGTTGTAGAACAATTCTATAACTCTATTATTGTATAAAAATTCGAAAGTCCCTTACTTTCAACTTACAACTATGCCTAAAATCCAATTAAATCGTAGTAAATCTGAATTTTAGGCTCAATAAAAACCGAACAGCCATCGGTTTTTGAGGTACATAATTTATGAGAGGTTGTAGAAGACCGTTATCCTAGTAGAGACGGTATATAGTGAAATATGGTGTGTATGAGAAAGCGCAATCAAATGTCGAAACCTTCCATGTGATTTACTTGGAATAAGAGCAGTAGCGATACATTTTGGTTATTTTGACGGGAGACGAGAGAGACCGTACTTTACTGTATTGATGCCCGATGAAAGTGATTCGGTGCTAGCACGACAATTGTTGGACAATCATGTTACAAGATAGGATTAAGGTTTTAGATGTTCTTGTTTTATCATAATTTTAGATGCAGATTTTGTAGGAAAATGGGGAGACCTTACGATTAACACGATGGAGAATATGTAGACTTTTCGGTGAACCTAAAATGAATCATCATGAAAACGAAAAATCTATTAGCAGGACAATACAGTCCAACTATCTTTTTCAGCGTGGAGCTTGTCTATAGCTAAATTGAAGAAAACTATAGTTTGTGTAGGTGTATACTCGTTGTATTTTAAGGTATGAACCTGCATTCTACGTTCACGCTATCCACTTTTTTGTTTTAGAGTGTTTAGAGATTAAGCGGAAATATGAATACAGAATTTACGATGAAATATTGCTAAACACCTGAATTAGTAGTAGTAAGAAAAATCTTAGGTATGTTATGCGGTCAAATGTGTAGATCTTGGTCTGCGTGTGTATCATTCGGTTGTTGATTAAGAGAGGACCTAATTTTAAAATAAGATAGAATGCTTAGCGGTGTTGGTCGCTATTGAATAATTCTGTCTCGTATCAAGAGTAATATACGTAATATAACACAACCTTTAAATAGTAGACTATTCTAAATTTTGAGTACATGCCTACGACACTGAAAAAAAACAATCATCGTTGACGTTAGACTAGTGGTTTATCTTATCTGGATTTTCACAGAGCGAGACCAGTTAATCGGAAACTAGGGATTGCGGAATTGGCAAGACAACAAATATATTATGTCCAAAGTCGAATCTAATCTCTAGTCTGAATTTCAGGTTCAATAAAAATCTCTCAACTTCAACTACGGTTTCAAGAACTAGAAATTCTGGACACGTTGATGTTTGCTCATGCAATAAGTGGCTGCGATAGAACATTCTACGGTAAAGAGAAACGGTCTAGAATTGATATTCTGAAGGCAGACGTGAACCTGCGTAAATAAGTGCATGTATTTAGTAGGATGGATGCTACTCACGAAGAAGTGGCAGCTGCAGTTTCTTTCAAGACTGATGCTGGGAAGGATGTAGTTCAATTAGATGACTGGAGATATTCTGTCTACGAAAAGAAACTTTACTGTCAAACTTTAAAATCGGATTACAATCTTGTACACTGCCCCCAACTTCCAATTCAGCACGGCTACATTCTTTTAGAGTATATCACCAGGTTTGTATTATAATTACGCAGCCTAAGTATGGTGCGGTTTTCTTCATTCATTCATTTTTTCAGGTGCAACAGTGGTTGAGCAATGACTCTGATTGGGGCTGGCGTCAGAGGCAGAATACTAGAGAACCTATTTCAATGGAGCAGTAGTGGCTTTGGAGGAGCTCGTTTACATGATCAGTTGCAACTGCAAGGGCAACTGTCTCTCACGGTGAACCTGTAAGAAAACCAGACTGTTCTGCAAGGCAGTTTGCAAAAATTGCCTTGGTTTGCACTGTGAGAATGTTGACCACATTGATATAAGTGGTTATAATTGAAAGTGTGCTAGCAAATCAGCGCTTGAATGAGAATGTAGTCACTTGGTCGAAAGAATTTGTATATAAACAAAAAGAAATTTGTTTGAAGTTTAAATCTATATATCCTGCGCACGCGCTGGGTAGCGCTGCTTAGTAATGTGTAATAAGTGTCAACCTGTTCTAAAGAGATTCGATCTTAAAAGTCGATTTTCGCAACAGACTTTTGTAAGGACATTCTCACTTAAGCACCGAACCGGTGCGATGTATAGAGCTGACAGTGACGAAAGCAGTTCATCGTCAGATGATGACGCCGAACATAATCACTCTTAGTTTTTCCACCTTGTTGTCTTTATCTTTGACATAACGTTTTAAAACGAAAATTATTAGGATATAAATTTTGAAACTAAAAACATACATCTGCACTACTGCAAATTCAATTAATATAATGACTAAACTACTGATTATTGTGTAAGCATATTCCTGTCTGCTTCGTATTGATAAGCAGCAAAGAAAGAATGATCACCTGACAAATCATGTTGTACTAAATAACCCGCTAACAATTACTATGAGCAGCAATTTCACGCAACACTTTTATTCGTAATTAACATTGGAACACAAAAAAACAATGGACACAGTTGAGCAAAAATTGTGACAAGTATTCTAATCCTACGTAAAAAGTTTCAGCATATTGTGACAACTAGTTTTCATTTTACAAGTTTCATTGTCCAGAAACATGAGTAATTTAAAGAGGGTCATCAGCCAAAAACTATCCGTTTATGGAAATGGTACCATCATATTACATATTAAAATTGTTGTCCAACCAGTTTCGGTAGGGACGTGAATCCATCCAGGACGATCCCAGAAGTGAAAGACCACAAACGGCAACAAATGACGAAATGACACAAAAAGTTGAAGCCATGGTACTCGAGGATCGTTGTGTAAAGGTGTATGGCATTAGACATACCTTAACCTAGCGCAATAACCATCTTACACGACAATTTGAACATGTAAGGTGTCGGCCAGGTGTATTCCACGATTGTTGACACCTCAACAGAAAATACGTTGAGTGGAAATTATGCAAAGTCATTTGAAAACTTTAAACAAAGATTTTGGAGCGAATTCTGACAAGTGATGAAACTTGGAAACATCACAGGGACCCTGAGACCAAATCAGAATCTAAACAATGGGTTCATAAAGGGTCCTTCTCTCCAAAAAGGCAAGGACGCAACCATCTGCTTGAGAATTGATGGTCACAATTTTTTGGGACATTAATTGTATTCTCCTCGTCGAATATATGTCAAAAGGAACTACAATCAATGACGATATGGCAAGACTTTACAAACTCTTCATAAATCAATTGATGAAAAATGACCCCATTTCAAAAACCAAGAAGTGTTTCTGCTGCACGACAATGCACTGTTCATAAAACTGCAAAAGTCAGGAACTTAGTAGAGATGGACCACCCTCCTTATAGTCCGGATCCAGTTCCCTCTGACTTCTATCTATTTAGACTATGAAGAAACATTTCCGAGGGCACCGTTTTGGCTAGAATTTACAATTTTAGTTATGAGCACATTCGAACACAACCTATTGTATTGCACTTGTAACCTTCCTTGTGAATTAGAATTAGAACACGATGCATTGCAAATCTTTGCTAGTGCAAAGTTATAATGTAGATTTAAGAAAAAAGAAAAAGACGCTGGTTGATAAAGACTTAGTTGTCATTAAATGTTTGCTTGAAATCTTTCATCGTGTGAGCTTGTGTGAAACTTTCGTTACATCTGCAAGATTACTTGCACATTCCATCAAATAAAGTCAGTAATTGAATATAATCAATGGTAATTGACGTTAAGAAAACAAATATCTGTAAAAATATGTAAATTTTTAGCTCCACGCAATTTTTCCATTACATTTTTACCTCCATTAGGTTTCTACAGTACCATCTATCGTTCGCATTTAAAACTTTTAGTCATATCTTAGCAACATATTTATCTAATATTACATTTTTATCTTTATATACCTACTCCATAAATAATTGCAATATATTTTTTAATGATTGTAAATTGCAAACGCGTTTGACGTACAATTTTCATTGGTAATAAAAAAAAATTGTAGTGAATAAAATTATAAATCTATAAAGTTTTACGCCTTCCTAATAGGTGGCATTAAATGTCGTAATAAATCCTTCTTTACCGATAAAATTTTAAACAGTGACTACTAAAATGGAAGACGTTCTGACAGAAACTGTTCCGGCCGAAGATTTAAAGGTAATGCGCAAAAAACTTTGAAATTTGAAATTTTAATTTTCCTAGTTTTCCCGTCCGTCATTTTACACTAATACTCAACGCATTAATCATACGAAATGACCATGACTAATACTTTGATAACCTTTGATCGCATCATTTAATTGTTACAAACCATTGTGTAAATTTCAATTTTTTTTTAGAAATTCGAAAAGGCGTATCATGAACAATTATACAACAAAGAAGTTACACCGAAAGCCCAATTCGAATACGCATGGTGCCTTGTACGAAGCAAATACCCGGCCGACATAAAGAAAGGAATTTTTTTATTACAAGAACTGTACAGATCGCACGAAGAAGGTCAAAGGGATTATTTATATTATTTAGCAATCGGTAATGCAAGAATTAAGGAGTATAGTAAAGCACTCAGTTACGTACGTTCCTTTCTCAATATCGAACCGGGTAATTCGCAAGTGATAGCGTTAGAATCTACGATTAAAAAGAAAATGGAAAAGGAAGGACTTGTAGGTATGGCCGTCGCTGGTGGATTTGTTCTTGCGCTTGGTGCGTTAGTTGGTTTAGGAATGGCTGTTGCCAGCAAGAAATGATTTAGAAATTGTATTTATTTTATAATATATTTTAGTATAATACATATATTTGTTGTTCCCCATTATTTAATTACTGCTTGCAATTAACTTATTTTCTATTAAGGTACGACTAATTATGTAGGTACTAACAGACACGTGTACGGTTTAGGTGTGTAGTTCATTGAAACTGTTGTATTTATACATTGTAATTAAATGTAAATTTTTATTTTAGGAAGAATTAGTTTTGTTTCCTGCGTGAAATTTTACATGAGTAGGTTTAAGTCGATACAAAACTGCATAAAACTGTAGGTATAATATTTAGGTGTTTCTCTCATTACAAAGGGGGAAACACAATAGGATAGAAACAATTACCAAACGATTGCTGTTAAAAACAAATACTTGATTTGTTTTCTAGAAATTATGCTGTTTTTTCTAGGATGAATAAAAACAGAATTTTGATAAAACCACAGACCCAATGACAAAACATATTGTAGCGTCACAATTCGTAAATTTGAAAAAACCCACACTTTAAATTCTGAGAATAGATTGTATTGTTGGTTGCATAAAGTTCTTTTTTCTAATGTTTCTCAGTCCGAGTCGTTTATAGCTATCTATAAGAGTATACTCTACTTTAATAGATTTAGGATAATTTTCATTTGTATGGTTGGTAGTGCTAGTTCGAGATGATGAATTTGTCATCTGACAAGTAAACATCGTGTAAATTATTTTAAGTAAATAGGTAATTGTAATTGCACGGAAGTAATTGTAATTTTATGTTACATACTATAAATAAGACATACACTTAGGTACAGTCGAATTAATCATTGTTTTTTATTTCATTTTCTAGTACTTGAAAGACAAGTTCTGTTATTTAAAAGGACGAAATGGTGACAATACCAAATATTGTAGGGTGCTGCAAGACGGCAATATGACGCATCCAAGTTCACAAATTTCAAGAAATTGGTAATCCCCATTTGACCACCTACATTATCTATAATTGAAAATGATAATAATACAGTATTTTTTACTTTTGTTATTGAATAGGTAGGTAGGTACTTGTGAACTTGTATTGCTTTATGAATTATTTAAAATAAAATTATAGTAAATATTTGTGGATTTATTACAATTTCTTAATCTACTCATAAGGCATTACCTTTATAATCAATGGTATTAGATATTACAAGGTGTTTTCAACGTACGACCCCAACTACTCAAGTGTTGCAGAGAGCTTGAGTCTCAAATTCTCTAAATTTTAAATAGTAGAAGTTCGTTAGTTACCTAGTTTACATCGAGCTGCATACGCATTTCATTATTTTGTGACAAAAAATAACGCAATAGTGTACATACGAACAAACGGTTATAATTTATTATAAAGAAGCGAAAAATTTAATTATTTTTGCTACATGGACATGTGTTGTAAACATTGATGGTCACATTTGCTGTATCGTGTGCTTGAACATTTATGCTTGGAACATTGCTATTATTGTGGACCGTAACAGTTTCATTACTTCCATAATTAAACTGCAGAGATGGATTTTCCTCCCTGGAAGGTCCAGGTAAGGAAACGTCAGTATATTGTGGTCGAAGCATTTGTGATACATCAATTTTGTTCTTTAGGGATGCATCGACGTAACTTTCTGCTACAGCACTCGACTTCCAACCTCCGTGCCTCTTAATAGTCAGCAAATCACCTCCACGGTTAGCCAAATGAGTCACACTAGATCGCCTGAAACAGTGTCCAGTATAAAGCTCTGGATTGGGTAACCGAAGGAAACTGGCAATTTCTTTGCAAATAGCCCCCATCCTATTAATGCCAATAGGACTATTTATGCATTTGCCACTTCTATAGGTCAGGAAAAACCGCCGGTAAGTCACTTTTTGTGGTCTTAATTGATAATATTCTTTTATCAGTGCAATCCATGTTCCCTCTGTGATTGCAAACAATCGGGGCTTATTGTTTTTTGTTTTAGGCACTGAAATTGTCACCAATTCGGACTTAAATTCAATGTCATCCACACTCATGTTAGCGAGTTCCTCGCGTCTTAAAGCCCCATTGTAGCCAATAATTAAGATCACCTAAAAATATTATGGGATTTATGGATATATCTGGAAGAATTATACCACATACTTTCATTGCAAGGTATTTCTGATTTTCTGCGTCACAAATTAATTTATTTATGTCATACTCTTCCAGGATCTTAGATTTCTTTGGTACATAGCCTTGGGACGTCCTTTTCAGGAGAGCTTGCAATTTTGCATAGTTTGAAATGTCAATGCTCATATTAATTGATAAACACGACCGCAACATTGAGTAAATAGTCCACAGGGTAGATGGTTTATATTTTGCCGCTGGGACTCGAAGTATGCCAAGAGAACATTTTCTGAGATGGTTTGAATTTTATTTTCCTTTGCCAATCTTCAAACTTTGCGAATTGTTTTTGTATGTCGCTTCCGACTTGTCGGGTAACAAATTTTGAGTGGTTGCTTCAGCAATTTGCCGAATTTCGGGCGGAGTGCAAACAAAATCTCTTCACTCATTATTAACAGTAAGTAACAATAATTTATAATAATTTTTGTTTGAAATGACAAAACACGAAATTTAAATTAAATTTTAAAATAAAGTTGGCGGGGAGCATTACCAACCAACAGAAAATTCCCTAGATCAAAAAATTTTTCTATTAAAATAGGAAAAAAGGTGCGCAAATTAGAAAAAATAGCATAAACAACTCGTTTTATAAGGGCGTTGGCGCACTTGTCCCATAGAAAACTCGCCTTCGGCTCGTTTTCTACACCTGGGACGCGTGCGCCAATTCATCCCTTATAAAACTTGTTATTTAATATACTATTAACCATTCTATAATCGGTTATAAAAAGTTTCTAACAGGAAAAGTGTAGTTGAAGCAGCAATTTTGAGAAAACCCAAGAAACGGTTTGTTTTTCAGTGTTCTACCCATTGTCGTACATAGAATTAAATTAAAAAAACTACACAAAATTTTTTGTCAAAAGAACGAAGGTATAAAATCGGGAAAAACAATTTTTGTCTTTGATTTGAATAAAAATTGTTGAATAGACTAATATTAAGGTGCAGAATACAGAAATACAATCAGATTCCTTAATTTATTATTGTGAAGTCATTATGCACAGTTAAACTTCTAGGGAAAAAAATCTACCGCGAAAAACGTAGTTACTGCAGTTATTTTGAGAAACCCGAAGAAACGATGTGTTCTACTGTGTTCTACGCATTGTTTTACATAGAATTAAGTTAAAAGAACTACACAACATTTTTTGTCATTTTTCGTCAAAAGAACAATGTCTTGGGTATAAAATCGGGAAAAAAAATTTTTGTCTTTGATTTGAATGAAAATTGGTGAATAGACTAATATTAAGAATGAAAAATGGGAATTCTCCTGATAATTTGATAATTGTAGATCGCAATCCTTCTATAGGAGACAGGGAAAATAAAACTCTTTCAACTTCTAGTTACTTCGCGACGTTTCGGAAACGTTCCATTTATTAACATAAACGGTGGTGTTTCCTACTTCAGGCGCTAATGGAATACAAAATACAGTGAGTTGAATTATATCACAAGAATATTATACTATTTTATAATAACAAATTCCTTATAGGTAATACACAAGTTCAAAGGTTACTTACGTTGATAACATTCCAGTGAAAGTGGTCGAAAAATAAAATGATGACAAATTGTCATTAATCGTCATTACTTAAAATCTATATAAATAAATAAATATGAGGACAAACGAATGTAGAATAATTACACCACAAATAAATTGAACAAAACAAATCATTAACAAAGATCTTGTATAATTGACGGCACATTTGTAAATGCTTAAATTTTACATAGAACTAAGATAATTTTTTTAATTGTACGTATATGAAAATGATAATAGAAAACCTTGTATACAAATTCGCGGCAACATTTCAAAATTTGAAAAATCTTAGAATTCCTATAAGTTATGCAACCAAAGATACATTAAACTAAATAATTATGACAAAACGCGTAATAATAACTATTCAGACTTAATTTTACTGATGATATTATTGTAACAAATATTTAAGTTGTTCGTATCTGTTTTGAAATTGATATTTTTGTTATGGACATTAATGTAAATCATTTCTGAAATCATTCTTTTATAATAATTAGTTTCCACATCTAAGATTGTAGGTTCTTCAAAATTAAAATTGTGACCAGTTTGCTTATATGATGTACAGCAAGTGCAGTACTTTCTGTATTCTTATTTTTGGAACAATCATATTTGTGGTTTCTAATTCTATTTTTTAATTTTTGTTTTGTTTGGCCCATATACCCCATTGTATCCCTGGCAATCTATCTTATACACTAGTTTCTATCTTATACACGCCAGTTTCTCCAGCCATGGCCAATCTAATCATGCACGATATATTGACGGAGTCTACTAAATTGTTAAATTATACTCCTATAATGTTGTATGTGTATGTAGATGATATCATAGCCTGTATACCGCAAGACAGTATTAATGACACGTTAAGAATTTTGAATAATTATGACCAACATATAAAATTCACTTTTGAGCTTGAAATTGATAAAAAATTGCCATTTTAGACCTAGAATTAATCAGAAATACTAACACTAAGACATTACTAATCGACCACTACACAAAACCTACAGCGTCCAATAGAATTATCAATTACTTTTCGAAACACCCTTTCCATCAAAAACTAAACATTATTAACTCTATAAAAAACAAATTAATTACATTATGCAGTGAAGAACTACGAGAAAAAACTTACAACTACTAATGACCACCCTTATTAAAAATAATTACCCCAAAAAACTCACTAAAAACTTATATACTATAACTCCACCAGTACTACAACGAATCCCACCACCAATATTGTTAACACTACCATCACCAATATAGATTTCCAATACAGAAAACTAATCAACATCCCTAAACTAAGTAATAAACTAATTAATATTCTAAAAAAGATAAAATAAAAATCATTCTATATAACAATAATACTATATATAACACATGTTATTCAAAATTGAAAGATAAAACACCCTTATTAGAAAAATCTAACGTAGTGTATAAGATAGATTGCCAGGGATGCAATGGGGTATATGTGGGCCAAACAAAACAAAAATTAAAAAATAGAATTAGAAACCACAAATATGATTGTTCCAAAAATAAGAATACAGAAAGTACTGCACTTGCTGTACATCATAAGCAAACTGGTCACAATTTTAATTTTGAAGAACCTACAATCTTAGATGTGGAAACTAATTATTATAAAAGAATGATTTCAGAAATGATTTACATTAATGTCCATAACAAAATATCAATTTCAAAACAGATACGAACAACTTAAATATTTGTTACAATAATATCATCAGTAAAATTAAGTCTGAATAGTTATTATTACGCGTTTTGTCATAATTATTTAGTTTAATGTATCTTTGGTTGCATAACTTATAGGAATTCTAAGATTTTTCAAATTTTGAAATGTTGCCGCGAATTTGTATACAAGGTTTTCTATTATCATTTTCATACACGTACAATTAAAAAATTATCTTAGTTCTATGTAAAATTTAAGCATTTACAAATGTGCCGTCAATTATACAAGATCTTTGTTAATGATTTGTTTTGTTCAATTTATTTGTGGTGTAATTATTCTACATTCGTTTCTCCTCATATTTATTTATTTATATAGATTTTAAGTAATGACGATTAATGACAATTTGTCATCATTTTATTTTTCGACCACTTTCACTGGAATGTTATCAACCGCCTGAAGAAGGAAACACCACCGTTTATGTTAATAAATGGAACGTTTCCGAAACGTCGCGAAGTAACTAGAAGTTGAAAGAGTTTTATTTTCCCTGTCTCCTATAGAAGGATTGCGATCTACAATAAACTAATATTAAGGTACAGAATACAGAAATACAATCAGATTTCTTAATTTATTATTGCGAAGTCATTATGCAAAAAGCAGCAACCTTATTAGTGACACCAAAGGGTATTGTCTTGTACTGAATAATTGTTCACAAGCTTCAAAAGCAGTATACGATTCGTCTTCTTCTTTTATTGAAAGCTGATAGTAAACACTTTTTAAATCAATCGTACTAAACACATCATATTTTGCAACACTGTTTACTATACTTTCGATTGTAGGCTGAGGGTAGGCGTCTAACTGAGTAAACTTATTAATAGTTTGAGAGTAACCGTCTACCATTCTCTTCTTGTAATGATCTGACAAAATTACCAAGACTTGAGCTCTCAGGGTGATTCACTTGCTTCAATCACATTGTCTTTGAGGAGTCGTTCTATTTCAGTTTGAATGCAAGCAGCGTCACTAGAAGTTTGTCTTCGAATTTTTACAGCAATCGGTCTACACTCAGATGACAAATTTTCGAAAAGTGCTACTGGTTCAACGTTTGCTACTGCTAAACTACAGATATCCAAGAGTGATTTTTCCGCCAAACTCTACTTGAACACTGAAGTGTTGTTTCATAATATCATGTCCAATTATTGCATCAGCGCAAAGATTCGGGAGAACGCAAAGTCGTACGTTTGTGTACGTATGTCCTAATATGCAAAGATCAGCCAGACACTAGCCGGATGTGCAAGAACGATGCGACGTCGATGTCATAATGATTTCTTCTAACGAAGGGATAATTGTTAACTTAATCCTTTTTGTTGAGTGATCGCTGATGAAATTGCATAAACTACTAGTATCTATTAAAGCGCGTAATTATATCCCCTTGACTTCTATAGAAATAATAGTTTTCTTAAGGCTTGACGAAACGGTTTTACCGCAGGTAAAAGATTTCTTCGTGTTAAAATTGCTACTTACTGGAACTGGCTGCTAGGTAGGTTTTCCTAAAGAATTATCATTGATGTGTATTTGTTTGAGAAGAGACGAAACAGGCGAAGTACAAATAGGATTTACCATTGGCGAATGAACGTAGGACAGAGCCTGTTTCTGAACTAACTCCAGCGACCTTGCTTTATAGTTAGCATCAGTTAGAGTAACAGGATTTTCGAGGGACGTTGTCTGATGTGAAAGTCAGACAAGCCACGGATGAAAACATCTCTTACAAATTCGTCCTGGTGTTGTTCAGCAGTGACGGCTTTAAAGTTACAAACTCTGACTAACAGGTTTAAAGTTTGAAAATATTGATCTACGGATTCTCCGGGTTGTTGGAAGCAAACTGCGAGCTTGTGACGATTGTGAACTTCATTGACATGTTTCACATACAAACTCCGCAGAATTGAAGTAGCATCATTGAAAGTATTAGCAAAGCTTATGTGTTGATATACTCTTGAAGATACATAATTAAGATGCTGTTTCAGTTATTCAGAATTGTTTCTATTAATAGTGAAGTTCAAAAATATTTTGTACCAATGTTCCCATTCCAGAGATGCCATCGGTAAATCGGAGGCGATATCTAAACTTTTTCCATTTTCTTCATTCAAAAATTTTTACGTTTAATAAATTGTTGTATATTGAATTATAAACGACATTGTTAAAAGATTCCTAGTATGCGCTGGAATACCGGCACGGAAAGAACCCAGCGGTCTATCACGGACAGATAACAAAAGACCTGATGGAATCACTACAATTATCTTTGCCAATGGCAGACAATTGATATGAGATGTGACTTGCAGAGATACTTTTGTCCCAAGCTACATAAATAAGACGAAGGAAACCTGTGGTGCTGCGGCCGAGTTGGCTGAGAATGAAAAGTTTAAAGTTTATATAGAATTATGCAAAGACTTCATCTTCGTCCCAATAGCCGTTGAGACCTCAGGAGTATGTAGGCAACTGGCCATCAACTTTATCAACCAAATTGGAAAATTAATTTGTAAAATAAGAAATTATAATCGTTGTACTAGTTACCTTTTTCAACAAATACCACCTTCATTTTAGGTGAATGGACGGTTTGTTTTATATCACATAATTTAACATTAAGTCAGAATAGTTATTTATGTAACAAGGACAAAAAAGTGCACTTTTATGTACGAGACTGAATTTGCTGGCCGAGCCGTCAGCCGAGGCAAGCAAACAGGCGAGGTTATTAAAAAAGCACTTTTTTCCGAGGTACATATTAATTTTTTCCGTTGACCTTAAATTAATTAATTTTCTATTTATTACCGTTTACTGAAAACAAGCTGTTTAGTAATTTTAAACAAAAATTTTACGTTCTGATTTTACTGTACCTAATGTTCACTTCACCGTTCAGTATTGTAACATTTGTGTATAAAGGCTTTCCGCGTTCGAATATTGTACCGATTAGGCAGGGGCCGACTCATTTGTTGGTAAATGCGGCGGTAGATGTTTGTTTACTACAACATAACCTTATCTAATGGTATAATTTTCGAAAATGCGTAATTTGTTGTTAACAAGAAAATTATTTATTTTGAAAATGAATAATAAATCAATTACTTTTCACAAAACAAAATGTGAAGAATTATTTTTTATAATAATTGTAAAATGAGAGCAATTACTAATGTTTATACCAGATGTCGAACTAGCAGAAAGGGAAATATTTTCAGTACTCTAAGAATTTTCAATCAAAACATTTGGATCGTTAACTGTAGCGAACGACCGTTCAGGTGAACAGATGGTACTCATTGAACTGTGTGAAGCTTCGCCACTAACACCAGTTAATATTTTTCTCGATATATTTATCTTAGATGCAATGGAATCTTCCACGTACCCTTCTGAGTGGAGCAACGAAAGGGTTAATTGGGCGCAAGAATGGCATCAAATTGTGTTTAGGGACAAGTCCCGATTTTGCTTGTGGGCCCAGGATGGTCGTAGGAGGGTCAGACGGATGCGTGGAAAATGTAAAAATCCAACATTTTTTGTGGAACGCAACACAGCCCTCACTCAAGCAGTTATGATACGGGGTGCAATATGTTATGGTAGCAGATCACCCTTGGTCTTTATTGACGGCAACCTTAACGCAGCTGGTTACATCGCTAATGTGCTACAACCAGTTGGCGTTCCATATCTTCAGGGGCTGCAAAATCCCATTTTCCAGCAGGATAATGCACGCCGTCATACGGCAAGGGCTACAACACGGTTTTTGGAAGAATCTAACATTGCCGTCCTCCCATGGCCTGCTCGGTCGCCTGATTTGTTGCCAAATAAACATGTATGGGATATGATTGGTAAGCGACTGGGTAATTTACCGCACTCTCCAGATAATTTACAAGATCTTCAGCAATGGATTCAAGAAGCTTGGGATGATGTACCACAAGCAGCGATAGATCACTTGATTGATAGCATGCCAAGCCGTCTAGATGGGTGCATTACAAATAGAGGCAGAGCAACTCATTATTGAAAAAACTTTTTAAGCTTTTGTTCTTTTGTTTTCAAATTGTAATCACCACTTTGTTTAATGAAAATTGACGTTTCCTGAAAATTTCATTAAAATTGTTCAACAACTTCTAGGTGTTTTTTGGAAGTCAGTATATGTTCTTTTTGTATGCTGCATATTTTAAAAACTTATGTGGGATGCGTTCGACTGTTCGAGGTTTTTCTTGTGGACAGCATAAAAGATGAGGCAGAACAAGAGCACTAGTTTGTTGGAAAATATCCATGGCCTAGTGGGCAGTGATCCATCAAACGTGAGCATTTTTTAATTGAATAATGCTGAAACAAAAAAAGCTAGATCCATTCTAAAATTAATTATGTGAAAATATATAGGGTGTTTCATTTAAAAAAGTACAACTTTGGTTTACCACTTCGTATATGAACACTCTGTATATATTTTAAAACGCGCAGCAAGTATCTTACTTGGTGGTGAAAACCGCATCTGGATATCTTCAATAGTAAAAAAGTTATACAGGGTGGGGCACTACCAACGAATTATTGTGTAGAATTAAGACGACCAATAATGTAAGAAATCTTAAGGCATACATATATCTAGATTATTTGAGGCTACATTTTCAAAATATTTTGGATTGTACACGGTAAAATTAACCTTCAACAATTTTTAGAACAAAATAACAGAAATGTGCTCATGACTTATTCCGGGCTCTAAGAGTCAGTCAAATCACGCCCACCGGTTACAAACAGCAACCATTATTTATAATAATGCCTTTATTAGGTTATGTAACAACAATTCAAATGTACATTAAAGAAATAATACAGAAATAATAATAAGATATACAAAATAAAAACTAAATTAAAATAATATAAAAATAAGAAAATTCATTGTTGGGCGAAGTTCAGATGCTAAAGAGAAACAATTCTTTTTAGCTCTGCTCTACCACTTAACCCATTTAATTATAATATATATACATATCTCTTTTGTCATACAATATGTAAAGTTTAATTTTTCTAAGGGATTCCGATCCTACGTGATGTGCTTTATATTATTTAACATTGTTGTGATAATAACATTTGGTATAGTGTTCTCTTAAATGTATATAAATTCATGGACTTTATATTAGTTGAAAGTGAGTTATATATTTTGGCTATGGTATAGAATAAGAACGTTCAAATAGCGTTGTTTTATGTAATGGTAGAGTGATTAAGTTAGTATATCTCGAGTTTGTACTAAAATGTATCTTATTATGTAGATAAGAAGGTGTACTACTAATATGACTTTGTGGTATAAAGTGGCTGTATGCAAATACCTTCTCTGTGTCAGATTTAACCACTTGACTTCATTTAACTTGTGTGAAATGCAGTCATATTTTCTAATTCCAAAGATTAAACGCAAACAGGAATTCTGCATTCTCTGAATTCTCATTTTATCAGCGCTGTCTAGCGCAGGTCCATATACGGCATCACAGTATTTAAATTGAGAGAGGACCAAAAATTCACAAAGCAATATTTTAATTTTTATGCTTAGAATGCTGCGATTGTGGAAAATAAGTTTAAGATTAACAAAAGCTTTCAGTATAATGTCCGTTATATGATTTTTAAACCGTAAATCCGTATCTATTGTAAGTCCTAGGTTTTTTATGGATTCTTCTAAAGGAATTATTGTATCTTTTATTACAATATAAGTTTGCTTTTGTTAAGCTCTCTTACTTTAACTCTGCTGAATAACATAGCACAACACTTCAGCGGATTTACTGTGAGACCATGTGCTTGGGATGTTTGAATAATATTATTTAAATCATTACAAATGCATTCGTTTGCTGCAATTATGTCGTGTTCTGTAAAATAGTATTGTAATTGTATATCATCTGCGATTTGATGGAATATCAAATTGTCTAAACATTTTGTTAAAATTACAGGTATATATGGTAAACGGAATTGGTCCTAGCACTGAGCCTTGTGGTACACCAGACAATAACGTTAAATGCTTCGACTTTTCATTTTGTACCTAACCTGTTGATATCGACCTGTAATAAAATTTTTATAAGTATATTTGCCTCGTCACTAAATCCAACGTAATGTAAAATGCTACCTAATAGTTTGTGACATATTCTGTCGAAAGCCTTAGAGCACCTGTGGGCAAACTTTTTAGATATAAAGGGCTACTATATTTCCCAGGAAAGATTGCGGTCCACCACACCACAGTAACTCTTTTCAAAGCATGCCCTGTTTTTCTGTAAGTATGAGTTGTATAGTACACATTTTGTAAAACCGAAGATATACATACGTACTACTCGAGTAAAAGAATTTATTTTCTAAACTTCACAAAAACTAATCAAATATTCACAGTTTACTTAACTATTCAATAAAAAAATATATTCAGATAAAATAATTCATTTTCCAGATGTAGACGCGTGGCACTGCATGTCCTCTAACAACTTGGAATATTGAGGTGTGTAGCCGCTTACTGCCAATCTTAGGCACGAGTCCAGGTTTTCGTCGGTTAGGCAGTTGCGATATTTGGTCTTAATAATGTTCATTGTAGAAAACGCCACTTTTCTTAAATGTGGATACTTCTCTTCACTCAAAAACTTCCAGAAGTGATTATCGGTATCCGAACTGCGAGCTTTTATGTTAACATCACTTTGAAGCAGGAGAATCTCGTTCTCAATCTGAGAGGAATCGAATGAAAACAAATTGTTTATTTTTTGGGCTATTTTTTCAAAATCGACATTTCCAAATGGATAAGTCATGAACGTAACCACTGGTTCGAGCTCGTTAAATTCCTGGAAACGTCGCTCAAATTCGGACAAAAGTGCGTTTATTTGACCATTGAATTTTTCTCTGGGAAACTCCGATTTGCTGTTAGATAATTCGTCAAAGAGGTTTTTGAAATTTTTTAAGTCATTCTTCATTATCTGAGTAGAAAATGCACGTAGCTTATTTTTAAATGTATTTGTGTAGCTAAGCATTTCTGATACAATTTTATTTTTCCTTGTAACTGTACGTTGAAATCATTGAGATGGTTGGTAATATCTGCCATAAAAGCTAAATCTATCAACCACTTGTCATTATGAAGTTCGGCGCAAACTTCATTTTTGGAACTTAAAAACTCCTTTATCTCCCCTAATAAATCTCGAAACCTTTGTAAAAAAAGGTGACGACTTAGCCATCGAACTTCCGCGTAGTAAAGTAATTCTCCATGCTCAGACTCGTTTTCTAGTAACTGAGACCTAAAAAGTCTTCTTTGGAGACTTCTTCCACGAATAGATTTCACAATCTTATTGCACGTATCCATGACGTGGGACATATTCAAAATTTTACAACATAATGCTTGTTGGTGAATTATGCAGTGATAGGAAAGAAAATCTGGAAAATCATCGTTTTTTCTGCATAACGCCACAAATCCATTATTTTACCCGTCATTGAAGGTGCTCCGTCTGTTGTAATTGATACGAGTTTAAAAAGGGGAATTTTCTTTTCAATTACGTAGTTTTAAAATTCTGATAAACATCTTCGCCTTTCGTTGTTTCTTTCAAAGGTAATATTGCTAGTAATTCTTCTTTTGCGGTAAAGTCTTCAAAACCATTCTTATAAAACACAGAGCTGAGAAGTGTCAATTATATCAGTTGATTCGTCAAACTGTAAGGAAAAACAAACGCAACTCTTCATATCTTGGTTCATTTGATCCATTAAGTTTATGTTCATAACTTGTGTGCGGCGTGTGACAGTTCTGCGAGAAAGTTGCATATCTTTAATTGCAGAAATAATCTCATTTTATTTTTAAAAGAGTCAAAAGGGAATCGCTTGCTTCTAAAAAGGCTTCTTTTATCATTTCGCCGTCCAAAATGGTTTTTGTGCATTGCTAGCACATGGCACACACGGTAAGATGCTGCAGTGGCTGCTTGTGATTTAATAATAGGTTTTACAAAGAACGATTGTTTATTTGTTGATTAATTAATTGTATTTTTAAATCTTTCAACTTTTGTTTGCGCAGTTCACTTTTTAAAGGAAAATCCTGTTCATATATTCCATGCATCGTTTTAAAATGTCTTTCCACATTACCTTTTTCGGAAGCGCCACACTTGCCCGACATATAAGGCACACACATTTATCTTTCACCATTGTAAATAGAAATTGTTCCTCCCAGTCCACGTTAAATGGTACGTTTTCAATTTTTCGCACTTCTTGCACTCATTTTTCGAGGTACTAATGCGACAACCACTAAGTAAATAAAACCAAACAAACCACTGCACGTGTATAACACTGCGCTTTGAAAATGCTACATCTGGGTGTGGGCAGTAGAGGATGGCATGATTCACCACCTACCCGTCCGCTTTTGTTTTAACTACATGCCGGTTTATCTTATCGGGAACCTACCAGTGGCGTAAATAAAAAAATTTTATTGAAAAATATAGAATTAAAATGTAAAATATCAATTTTATGCTTGTTATTGGACCGATCTGCGGTCATTCTAAAACTGTTTGGCGGTCCAACGGTAGACCGCGATCGACGCTTTGCCCACCGCCGCCTTAGAGTAATCTTATAGAATTAAAGTAGATAATTTACCATTATCTAATGCATTATAAATCTCATCAGTATTGCTTAACAGTGACGTAGTGCAACTGAATCTAGACCTGAATTCTGACTGAGTTGCTGGCAATATTTTATTGCTTTCTAGATGAATTTGAATTTGTTCAGCGATAGCCTTCTTAAAAACTTTAGACAGTACAGGAAGCAAACTTATAGGTCTTAAGTCATTTAAAGTTTTTGGCTGGTTCATTTTCGGAAGGGGTATAACCAATGCAGACTTCCATTTTTCTGGAAAGGTACTGATGTATAGGAATAATTAATTATAAAGGTTATATAAGGCGTTAGAAAAGGACAACATATGTTTATCATCTGGTGACTAATGCCATCAGAACCTGTTGACTTTGTTTTTATACTGGTTAGAAAACGTAGTATGTCCAAATCTGTTACCTCATGAAATTTTAGTTTGGTTTGAATGGTTTTTATGGTATCACTATTATAAAAGTTATATAATTCTGAATTGCAACCTAAATTTAAGTTGTCTAATTTTGTAAAGAAGTCATTAATTTTATTAACATATTTGAGGTCTGGGGGTAGGTCAATATTTCTTTTTTTACTGATTATGTCTAACTGTTATAGTTTGTTTCAGATATTATTACTATTGTCACGTATTTTAAATTCTAGGTATGCTTTTTTTTCTCGCTTTATTGCAAAGTTAACGTAATTACGCAAAGTTTTATAATATTGCCAATGAGTCAATTGTTTTGAAATTTTGAACCGTTTTAAAGCTTTGTTCCCTATTGAGATCATTTTTTTAATATTATGTGTTAACCATGGATCTTTGGGTTTCAATAACCGTGGTGTTTTAATGGGAGCATGTATATTAAATATGTTTAATAGGTTATTGTCCAGAAACTCAACCATATCATTAATGTTTGTCATACCATATATTTCATCCCAATAAATGTTCTGTAAATTTATATAAAAATCATTACTATCAAAATTATTAAAATCTCTGTAAGTTCTAATTACAGGTACATTTTTAGTAATACATCGTATGGGATAAGAACAAAATATTAGTGAATGATGCGAAACGTGATGCATTTGCAGGGTACTTGCATGGTTCACATCTATATCACTTAAGATAATAATAAGGTCAAGTAAGCTTGAGCTAACCTTAGATATTCTTGTAGGTTCTTTAATTATTTGTTTCAAACCCATACTTTCAATTATAGTAGAAAACTGAATGCATCGTAGATCATCACACCTAACTAAATCGACATTGAAGTCACCCATGCATATTATCTCATCACATTTGGTCAAAATTTAGGTAATGGAGCTCTCAAACCGTTTAAGAAATTCAGAGAATGCATACTCCATTCTTCTGTAAACTACACCTATAGCTAATAATATATTATTTAATTTAAAAGTCACCCAAATTTGTTCTAATGATTGATGGTTATCTATGTGTATTTGTTTATATTGTAGATCGCTGTTAATATACGTAGCCACACCTCCTCCCCATGTAGTTGTAATTCTGTCTTTTCTTTCAAATTTGTATTTAGCAATATTTAGAGCTGAATTTGGTACCTTTGAAAAGAGCCAGGTCTCTGACAGACCAATTACGTCAAAGTCATTTATTAACACATGCTGCTTGAAGTCGGAAAATCGATTTGTTAGAGACCTTACATTTAAATGTGCTACATTAAGGTAAGCACTCTTTATGCAGCAGTTGGAGTATAACGATATCTAAATTATAAGACAGAATTAAAATCAAACACCCCATAAATACAATCAACATATTGTAATTATTTGTTAATACCTTATAGCTTAGTACGCAAATTAAAAGGCATATGTACGCATACGTAATACTAAATGAAATTGAAAAATTCATTGTATAAATACACAAAAATAAAAATTTTCGATAATAAAAGTAATCTTTTTGACTTTAATAATAATATAACTAGTCCATATTTAGTAAACATCATTGAAATCCTGTATTGACTTGACCACGAACACCTTACTTTTTTCATCTTTACGCATTAGTATTTGACCATCCTTTGCATATTCTCTTGTTTTAAAGAACAAAACACGATTATTTTTGTTAGTGAATCGTTTATATAGATATCACTGGTTAAATTTACATTCGGTAGATTACTAAACATTTCACCTAAATCTTTAACAGTCACCCTCCTTTTTACACGTTTATTATTACAGCAAAATTAGATCACACTGTAGAAATTGTTAAAATAATAGTTTTAGAAATTATGGTACCACTGTTAGAGCGATTTTTATCAGTCTTAGTTAACAGGTTAAAGTTTGTCGATGTTTTCAGTATGATCGATTTTTGATGTACCAATAATGGTTGCTGTTATTAAACATCAGTAAATTGTGACCGGTGAGCGTGATTTGACCGACTATAGCTTGGGATACAAGTCATAAGCACATTTTTGTTTATTTTTTTTTGAAAAACTTAGATTCCAGTAAATCCTAAATTGTTAAACTATCAAATTTTAAAATATCTCGAAAACTATCAGAGCTAGGGGTTGGTAACCCTATTACGGATTAAAAAGTAATTAGTTCGTAATTCTAACAAACTACAGAAATGTAGGGTGTTCTATTTAAGTTAAGCAAGTTATTTAAGTTTTAAGTCGTTAGTGTTATGCGGAAGTATTAAAAACACCCTGTACATCGTAACATAATAGTAAATGTAAATGTTGCAAAAAGGATGTCTTAGTAAGGTGGTGTAAGTGACATTTGCTTGTTTTTACTTATCCTGAAGTTATTGTATTTTTTTGGAGGATCTGCAAATCAGTTAAAATCGATTTATCACCAAAACGGAAGTAAGTAGGTGTAGAGACATGTTACAGAACCTCCATTATTTTTTATCGTACAATTCAGAAATAGAAAAAAATACAAGGTGTTCCATTTAAAATAACCCAGCTTTAATGTGGTACGTGTTTCTGGAGCACCCTGTACAATCTAAAATATTTTTAAAATTGGTCTCGAACAATCTTAATATATGTACCTATGCCTTAAGATTTCTAATATTATTTGTCGCTTTAATGCTACAGAATAATTCGTTGGTAGTGCCCCCACCCGGTATGGACCAATTACACATCCCTGGATCATCCTGTAATTTTAGTGGTGTATTGGAAATCGCATTTACATTTAACTGCGTGATTTGAGGTGGTATTCAAAATGATAAGGAGCTTGAATTCGCACTCAAAACAGACTAAAGAAATAAAACCAATTTTTATTTAAAAAAGACAAAAATTTCTTTTACTCATTCGGTACCAAAAGATTAAGTTTTTTTGTAATTATAATAAATTTTGATATATTGAGTTTTGTTACAGTCAAATCGTTAAGCACTTTTAAAAATCTAAATTGAACATTGTAAGTTGCGTACAATTTTTGATTACAAATAGCGTAATCTAGTAATAAATTTCCAAACATTTTTATTTAAATTTGGCAAACTGCTTTGAACAAACGTTATCAATGGTTGCATTCAGATAACGTAAGCGGATATCGCTACGCTCCCGATACGCTACTGGAACTGTTGGGACGTCGTCTGACAAACTTCGCTACTGCTCCCAACATAAGTTGTCGGTATTGTCGGTATTCTCCTATTATTTGTTATTTGCGCCATAACCTATAAATTGGCAAATGGATAATTTGATTTTGATTAACGAATTTATTGCAAACGATTTAGATATAATTAATGTAGGAGCTATAGCCTTAGAATTAGGCGAACCATTGCGAATTATTGATAATGATCATAGGCGTAATGTGGTGCCTCGCAATGAAAACTTTTTGAACAAACAATTCCAAATTATGAAGGGAATGTGTTTTTGGAACATTTTCGAATGAATAGAGGAACATTTGAGGTAAGAAATTGATATTAAATTGATTGTACAAACTTATTATGTTATTAATTTACAGATGCTATTACAAGAATTAGCAAACGTAAGAGTTCAGCAACATAATGCTGTTCCCTTTGAAAAAAAGGTCGCCTTTTCAATTTGGGTGTTGGCAAAACCTGAGTCCTTTTTAGCAGCAGGTGATCGTTTTGGAATACCGAGAAGTTCGGCTCACAATTATTTCAAAGAAGTGGTTTCATGTTTAATAGCCATAATGCCACAAGTAATTAGATGGCCTGAAAATTATGAACAATCTACTACTGTAATAACGGCCATGGTGTGAAATAAATAATTTAGTATGCTATGTTTAAAGGTATTTCAAGAACGGTCTCGGGAATTCCTGGAGTTGTGGGAGCTATAGATGGTTCCCATATTCCAATTAAACAACCAGCACATAACGCTCACGACTATTATAACAGAAAAGAATTCCATTCTATTATATTACAAGGTTTTATAATACAAATTAAGGTAATTTGTTAAACTTATTTCAACATTTGTTTAAGGTATATGTGATCATCACATGGTTTTGTGGACATATTTGTAGGAATGCCGGGTAGAGTACATGATGCTCGAGTTTTAGAAATAGCGAGATATATAATAAAATCACAGACATTGAGAACCCTTTAATTCCTCAAGATTTGCACATCATAGGAGATTCGGCTTATCCTGTAATGACAAATCTCATCACTCCTTATCGTGATAACGGCCACTTGAATGAAATTCAAATCAATTTTAATACCAAACTGAGTGGTATACGTTCAGTAATTGAACGCGCATTTGCTAGATTAAAGGGCAAATTTAGAAGACTTAAATATTTAGATATAGGAAGTCCAGATTTTGGAACAGAAATAATTGCCGCTGCTTGTGTTTTACATAATTATATATTGTACAATGAAGATGACAACAATGAATATGAATTAGACATAGAGGTTCCAGCTGCTGATTATAATGAAGGCAACAATCTAAATGTAGGCCCAGCAAAGAGAAATCATATAGCAAATATGATTCATTAAAAATATTTAATCTTTAATCAATTATATGAAAATCTCCTATTTACTCCTAATTTTAATCTTTAATGTACACAACTTTTAATTACAAATAAACTATTTGTTTTGACTTATTAGTGTCTTTAATAATTCATTTCTCTCCTCTTGTATAGAAGTATTTTTTCAATTGCCAAGCGGAGCATTTTATTTCCTCCACACGTTTCTCTTCAATATCTCAGGCGTTTCTTTAAATAATATGCTCCAGTCTTAGAACGTGATGTGCATGGACGACCTGGAGAAGCACAACGAGAAGTGGTTGGAGATTGAAGAGAACTGCTTGAAGAAACAGGCAATGTTGTAATAGAATTGGAAGGAGTCTCTTGATGCGATTGCTCTTCATCATTGCTAGTTGAAGAGTGTAGCTGCGAATGTGGTAGAACAGAAGTTGATGAAATGACTTTAGGCAAATTCACCGTCTTATCTTCAACATATATATTATTAAATGCCTCGTAATGCTCCACGATACCCTCCCCTTCCAGTGCTTTTAATGTTATCCTTGACATTGGTGTATGTTTTTTCAAGTTTCTCCACTTTCTGTCAAGTGCCTCTTCATCAATCTTATATCCATTGTTTAAAAAGATGTTTTTATTTTGCTCCACAAAAGCTTCTTTTTATTTGAGGATTCCTAAATTCTTCTTTTAAGTTAAAATAAGATTGTATTAAAAGTTTTGTGCATTTTTGGTCCCAAGACACATTATTTATATAATTTTCATTTGGTAAATCATTCTCTGAAAAATTACATTTGCGTTAATCAATTGCTTATCGAAGTACTATGAATGCACTTACCATTTGTTATAATTTTTAATAATACACCGTCTTCAGATACCATATATCTTTCGGCCATGATTTTGGTTACGGTCGTTTTTATCTGAAACTTTAACTGAAATTAGTTTGGAACCGAACCGCTCACCGTGTGCTCACCTCTAGTAGCGTAAACAGAATGCGCTACCAAAATGGCGACCGCTCCGCAACATGTTGTGGAAGTAGCGGTACCAAAATTAGACGTTTTCACAACAGTTTCGCAACTGTTACGTCCGCTGAATGCACCCAATGTTGCTGAATAGCCACCTAGTAGTGAATTTTTTAATGTTATTTACCGATTTAAGAGAACTGTAAATTTTTGTTTATAAATTCGTTGTTAGATGGCGATAGCACGAATACAATAACAGAAGGATTTCTCACTGATTACTAATTTAAGTTATGTTATTGTATAGTAGATGGTTTTTCGGGATTTTTTCAATTTCAAGGGATTTCAGGTAAACTGCTTCTGTTTTTATTGTGCTGCTTTTTCCATTATAATAAATAGACAACGACATTAATTGTGATCATTTTTAGATGAAGTTTCATGTAATTCGGTATATCAAAAACAATTCTTCTAACGAAATATGAAACTATTTTGAGAGGGCATGGAGACATATTTTTAAGTGATGCAGAATAACAATGTACACAGAAATAAAATAAGGTACGCGATATCATTGTTTAATTATTTTTTGTGGTTAGTACATGTGTATTAGTAAAACACGGTTTCTTTTATGTGGGCTTGAATAAACATGCGGGAAATGCATACATTTTGTCGCTATTTGGGCGTATCTAAAAACGTCTATCTCACAAAGTGGTATTTTGATTTTGATTTTTTTTCAAACTAGCATAGACGATTTTTATTTTTATTCAAAATTTTCAAAGACGCGATCACAGAGTTTTCAGGGTTGGTGGATCTCGCACTATTGTACATTGCTTATTTTGATTACACATAGCGTAGTCTAGTAGTAAATTGCCAAACTTTTTAAAGGTAATCTTTTTTTTTTGTTAGAAATGTTACCGATAGGTTGTTTTGCTAAGGAGTCATCTAGTATTAAATTTATACTGTTCATTGCTGATTTAAGAAGACTGTAAATTTTGATAGCCTTTATTAATTTTAAAATACCAACAATGATAAGAACTACAGTTTCTGAAATACTTGTTCACTAATTCGTTACTAGATGTCGTTAGTACGAAAATACTAATTTAACCCATACAATCGTTTCAATTTCAAAAATTTTAACTTTTCTGAATGCTCCTGAAACGTATATTGTTGGATAGCATGTAATTTACCGGGATTTCTTAATCGGAAGTTATTTATTATGTTTCCTTTGGTATTATAGTTACCTAATGAAACATCTTTGTTGCAAAGTTGTGTTTTTTATTGCATGAATTAGATTATTTCAGTTTACTTCAGGGGACTCAATTCTGAATACGTTGTTTTTCAGTGACTCTTTTGAAAAGCAGTGAGATATTTTAATTTTCTTTACCCGAATTGTATTAGCCAACGTCAAATACAGAAGCGAGTAGGTAGTTGTTGAGATAAGATTCAGTTAGTGACGGAATGCAGATTATTTGTTATTCATAATGAGCTGAGATTCTCAGATCTAATACAATTCCTCAATTTACTTGTATAATCGAAATTATATACTGTTCAAAATTAGAATTTGCATTTGAAGAAACTGACTGAAAGTTTTGGTAAAAGGCTGCAAGTCTTTCTACTTTTTACATTTGTGTTTTTTATTTATAAATCTATTAGTTGTTTTCTTTTTTGTTAACTATTTGTTTTAATTTGTCAAAGCTTTTTGCAATTGCAATTTAAAGCCGGTTTTTTTTTATACAGGCTGCCTCACGTTGAGTGGCCTATTAGACGTTGTGGTGAAACTACAAATAAATTGAAACTGAAAATTTGCGTAACGAGTGTTTCAGAGGTGGTCTATTTAGTAAAAATAATGACGTGGTTGCAGCACTTCCGAATATATCGGAAGTTGACTCAAACTTCCTTATTTTAAATATCATGTTATGTTTTTATGCAAGATTCGAATTCTACTTGATATTTTAAGACAACTTAAAATAATATTTATTAATTCTAAAATTAAGTTAATTTGATGAAGAAAATATTATACAAAACTAATCCAACTTTCAAAATTAACCCCTATGTTAAATTCCAATAACTATTTTTTTCTCGTACGTTTATGAGACTTGGAACTTATCTTACGTACGTGAGTTGACACTAGGTGTCGCAAAACATATAATACTGTATATTATAATATGAACAGCGTCCTTTTTCCCATTATCTTTCGTCCTATACCAACATTCCCTATGGTTAAAATCTACGGTTCTCGAGTTATTTCAAGTTCTTCGAAAAAATGATTAATTTGTTATAAGTATCGAATATAGTGTGATGTGATTGTCAAACTTGCAATACTTTTAAAATACAATCAATTATAAAATTTTCTCGTTCTAATTTTGAAGGGGGTTGAGTTTGTTTGATATTAGGCAGTTGAATATTGACTCTCTACTTTTACCTTACCTCGAGTGAAATAATAAGTACTTATCTGATTTCTAATTTTACATCTAATTGCAATCAATGCATCAGTGTGTTTCTGAAAACCTTAATGTTTAAGATAGGTAAGATTTTTATATTACTTTTTGGTTCAGTTTTATGAACTTAATTTTACCTTGTGTCAAGGTTTTCTCTGGGATAAATTAAATTTATTGTTCTTTTCAACCAATGATTAAGGCCAATTATTAGTACTGTTTGGTGGCGATTTCAAATCCACCTCAGATGAGTCAACGGCGTTATCAACGATTCGAAAATCATCCTCTAATATATCAATTGCCGTCAATAAGCGGTTAGTACCTGTTGAAACATTGTCAGTTTCGACAATTTAACCTTTGTCAGTAATTTTAAGAAGTTACTTTATTTTAACAGTGCTAATAAATTGTAATTCGGATCGGTTGTGTTTTTATCAGAAAAGGAACCTTAGATACCCGAATATGTTACGAACTACAAAATAGAAATAAAATAATCCCATCAATATTTAAAACGCAAATAAAAACATTATGTTTAGTAATAAAGAAAAATGACAAAGTATTTATGAAATCCTTAAAATGATTCCTATTCGAATTTCTTTTGCGCCCAGTTCTTTAAATGCTCTTTTTACTCTGATTTCTAACTCTTCTCATGTATTTACAGAGTATAATACATTTTGTTTTTTATCTTTCCCAAAAATAAAAATCAAGTGGGTGAAATCTACTTCTAGCTGGTCACAACCTAGCACCGCTTAGTCTAATCCACCTATCTTCAAATCGGTTTAGTATGTTTAAACCTCTCCTGTAGAGTGAGCAGTGTAGATACCAAGAACTTGTAAGTTTTAACAGAGGTAAGATCTACTATTAGTTTTTAGATACCTACCACAGTTTTTGGAAATGATTGTTCACTAATTCGTTAGTAGATGGCCCTAGTACGGAAATATTAATTTAACCCATAAAATTGTTTCAATTTCAAAAAATTTTAACTTTTCTGAATACTACTGAAAGTTTTAAATAAGGTATATTGTTGTATAGTAGATAATTTACCGGGATTACCTAATCTGCGGTTATTTATTATGTTTCTTTTGTTACTTAATGCAAAATCTTCGTTATAAAAGTTGCCTTATTTTTCCACAAATTTTAGATAGTTTCAATTTACTTCAAGGTGACTTAGTTCTGAATACGTTCCTTTTTATTAATGACTCACTTAAAAAAATCTATGGGATCTTTTAACTCCCTTTATTCCTAGTAGTAGTAGTTGACGCCAAGCCCAGAAAACGAATAGTTCTTGAGATAAGATTCAGTTAGTGACGGGAATGCAGATTATTTGTTATTCATATGAGCTGAGATTCTCAGATCGAATCAGCTCTACTTCCTAACTTGTAAATCGAATAGAAATGAAGCGATCGAATAGAAGTTGGTATTCCCTAACCACATATCATAAACCACTAACGCGATAAAAGTATGTCATTTCAATTTACTGAAATTCTGATCGGATTTATCAACTTCTATTGATTTTGTGAAAGTTAGGAATAGGGTCCGAATACAATTCCTCAATTTACTTGCATAATCGAAATTATAAACTTTTCAAACATTAGGATTTGCATTTGAAGGACTGACTGCCTGGTAAGAGGCTGTACCTAAGTCTTTCTATTATTTTTACACCTGTGTTTTTACATATAAATCTATTAGCTGTTTATGACTTTCTTTAGAGCATATATGGGGTCACCAAATTTGAAAAAAAAAAAAAATTAAAGGCATTTTTGGATTTATTGCAATTTTATTTTAAACTTTCAACACCCTGTATTTCAGCAACTAAGTTGCTTAAGGGTTCATGTTCTTACATCAAAATTCACCAATTTATTTAGACTTTCTCTGGGATAGCTGCTAAGATCAAAGTAATATAGCAACACCTTATGTATTCTCACTTTTATATAAAATGCATCATACAGAGAAAATAATGCTACGAATTTGGAAACTTTATCAAATAGTTGCTCCAATGTAGGAAATGATCACACTTTCCATTACATCATGTCAGCTGTTGTTATTTGTTTGTTATGGTAGCTAATAACAATGTCAAAGTTACCTGAAGAAAAGATCAATTCATAGAACGCTTTTAATAAGACAATGTTGAAATTATTCATGTTTCTGATTTTGGTAGAGCGAACTTATTGGTATGAATAAAGCAGGTTTTTCTTTCGTGCAATTGGTCAATTGTAACCGCACTATCATTGCATAAATTTTGTCTACGTTGTTAGAATACGATATTGACAACATCATCCCTGGGCTGGAAGACTTCAGAGAAACAGCAGTGGTCACAAGCTCAGTTGTTGTAGATTGAACTAGAACTCTTGACCATCATGTGTCGATGGCAACAATTTATCAACAATTTTCATCTTTGGGCTACAAGTTCGGCATGGTGTCAAAAGCAACTTGATAGGCTTTATCAGTGAAACGAAATTGTCTTTAATACGAATCTAGGTTTTGGAAATCTCCAGTTTGTTGAAAAAGTCACACAGCTTCAACACCTGATGATTCGGTGTGATCGCTATCGGATGAAGATCTCGTTTTGTGTTTATCTCAGAGGCATCGAACGTCCATGTTTACATCAATCCTATTTCAGAACCAAGAACATGCAAGACCATACACAGCCATGGCCTGCGAGATCACATGACTTGATGTGTTGATTCTTGAAAATTTAGACAACCTGAGACATTAGCTGCTGTGTAAAAGGAGCGAGACATTATTATTTGTTGTTGATTTTTCCCAAAGTTAATATTGAATAATAAAGCATCATTGTGTTAAAATTCGAAACATTATTTTTTCTGAGTGCTACATTTTTATATGAAAATGCGTACTTATCGTATCTTATTATGATTCTTACCTATAATTTTATATTTTTAGTGCAAGAGCTCTTTACAGACTATGAAGAAGGGATAAATGAAGGTCTCAATTCTAAGGTGGTTTGGTAACTTCTTGAACACAACATCAAAGATGAAAATTTAAAAACAAATTTGAAGAATATATAGGTAAGATACTTTGAAATATACAATTTTTAATGAGTTTCAAAGAAATAAGATGTATTTATTTTTGAATATTTTTCGATGTAATTGTTACGTACCAAACTTCTATGAAATAGCCATCTCTTAGTATATTTTTAAAAAATTTCTACTAATGAAGAAAACTGTAACATTTGCAACGTTGGTTGTGTTTTTGTTGCTAGATGGCGCTAACTGAATAACAGCGAATTACAGGTATCTAATTTGTTATAACTTAACCTATACACTTTCTTTTTTATTTAAATTTAATATTTAAACGTATAAACTCATAGGTAAGTAAATCCTAAACCTCTCTACAAGTTTGTAAATACTTCTTATTACTTCTAAAAACTTTTCAAAAATTGCGTTCATCGTACCAATAGAGTGACTATACATATCGATTTTTAGCAGGGCCCCGTTATAAAAATGTTCTCTACTATTATTGAATTTGGTTTGTCTACAATTCGAATATGTGAAAATTTTACCATGTGCAACCTGCTGAAAGAGAAAAGAAAGTGGAATTGATAGCTTCAATCAAAACACCGATATTAAACAGAATAACATTATTGTACATTTTGAATTGATTTCATTTATTTGTTCGAAGAACTGGAACTGGATATCCATTTTTAGATAGAATTGGTACTTATTATTGTGGAATAAGTTGACTAATTCATTGTTGTTATTCATACTTCTTTTAAGAAGTTAGTTACACAGTGTGACATGTGGGCGTGTATTATCATGCATTAAAATGAAATTGTCTTTGATAAATGAGACAAAAGGTATCTCATGGTCTTGGAGAATATTTCTGATGTACATACCGGAAGTTGATGATCTACCATTAATCACCACCAACTCTGTTTGGCCCTCAAACATATGACATCCCACCCATAATTGAACTTTCACCAAGTGGTTCAGTAGTAGTAAATTAAATGGTGAATTTCATTTTTATTGGTACGGATACAATCTTTCCTCAACTGTCATTTGTCATTGGTGAAGAGAAGTTAATCCTGGTTATTACCCAAATATTGATGTTTTCGATTAAATTCTAATTGGGTTACCCAATGGTGCCTCTAATGACATTCTATAAGTAATTTCCTTACTATGCTCTCATTTACAATGCTTCCACGAACATCTTGCAATATATTTCAGGTTTAAACAGCTGTTTGATGGATGTTTCGCATTGTTTAAAACTTATACACTACATGGATGGTTAACAGAGATTTATCCAACATTCTTTATATGTACAACTACTTTCAATTATTGCTACGGCTCTGGGAATATCACTCAGTATTAAGTTGCCCAACTGACATTTAACATTTTGAGATTAAAAACTAATTGGTGCTTGAAGTATTCAAATAAATTTAGATATAGGCTATAAAATAATACAATAAACAAATAAACTACATTTAAAAAGTATTCTTTAAAATTGCCGGTGTGTGTATTATTATTACTATTATAAATATGAGTATTTTCTATGTTTATTCTACTCAAATCAAGAATAATCCACAAATGTAATTGTTTCAGCTGTGGCTCACTTACGTATGGGAAGCGGAAATGAAATACGGCAACATTAGAAAAATGGAAATTTATATCATGAGTTCTAAGGATTAATGGTGAAGATGTAAACATTTATCCTGGACAACAATATTGGAACATACAATTGCTAGTTCGTACAGAGAATTGCTCCATCTTAAAGCAAAGATTTAACTGCATTTACTTTGCGTCGAGTATATTCTATGTCTATGTATTAAAACAGTTCATTATTTTGTTATATTATTAAAAAAATTATTGTCGTTAATATTTTAAATTGTAAACTATTATTATTCTGAAGATGAGTTTAATTAATTATAAGGCGAAACTGGTAAATAATTATATAAAAAATTAAAATATATTGGAAAATACAATAATTTTTAATAATATAATATATTTAAATTATAATCCAATAATAAATATAATGGATCAAACATTCGTTTTCAGAATAATTATGTATGTTTATATGTGTTAGGAATTATTTAAATATGTTTGAATTTTGTTCAGTAAACTCACCAAGTTTAATTTGTAGTTTCTAAAACTGTTTAAATGGATTTTTAACGCCAATCAGATTAAGGTATTATTAAATTTAAACTCTAATCATTTCTGTTTGTACATATTAACTAACACACAATCTATTTTGTACTATTGTATTACATTTTCGTTCACTTTGAATTATTTTCTTAAATTATATATATATTGTAGTATAAACTTTATTTCCTAACAAAACAGAATAATTTCTTTTTAAATTGTACTGAAAATGTAAGTCAATTTATCTTTTTAAGCATTCATAGATGGTTTGGTGTAATTTTTTGTAAAACTATACTTATTAACTCCTACATGTATGCATGTATTTTTTGCGCGATGTAAATACCTAATAATGTTCTAAAAAATGTATACATAATACTTAGCAATAAAGGGATAAAATTTCTTATCGTTTTTTTTAATATCATACTGGCAACAAAAGGATTTTTACTCCAGAGTGTACAAGGTTTTGTTGTATTTATATCAGTCTAAATTAATTAGATTAAACTAGCAAAACAAATGAAGCCAAAAAGTTACATGAATGGTGCACGAACATTACTTCAGAAATGTCCAAATTAGTATCAGGAGCACATAAGAAATAAGAGTAAACAAATTACCAAGAAAATGACCAAATTTAAGTTGGTATTCGTGTATAGTAACTTTAGAACTTTTGATTTGAAAATCGCTTAGAAATTTTCGAAATTACGAGATTTGGTATCAGGAGCGCAGAAGTTGCAGGAAAGTAACAAATCACCAAATTTAAGTTGGTGTTCGTGATTAGTAACTTATAGAACTTTTGATTTGAAAAATCGCTTAAAAATTTTCGAAATTACGAGATTCATTGGTATCAGGAGCGCAGAAGTTGCAGGAACATTATGGAGTGGGTAAAAAGATTAAATTAAAATAAAGGGAAAATCAGGAGCGCAGGGAAATGAGAGAAACACTAACAAAATCACCAAATTTAAGTTGGTGCAACTGCATAGTAACTTTTAACATGATAGCCAACTTAAAGTTGGTAATATTTTGGTGACTTACTCTTAAAACTCCTGTGCTCCTGATACAAAATCGGCGATTTCGAATTATTTGTTACCGATTTTCGTTCCGATAATAAAATTAATTGCGCATTTTTTTACCCGATAATTATGAATTAGAAACGCTTAAATACCAAGCAGAACTGAATTATATCTTTATTTAAACGTTAATAAGTAGTTATTGTTTATAATTTTATCATTTTTCCACGTTTCTCATTCAAACACTAATTTCTTTTGCCTTACTTTTCAAAGGAACAATCGAATAATTTGTTTATTTATTTATATAAGTATAATAATAAAACAGAATTGTTTCAATTTATTTATTCATTTCTTATAGAAGTATACAACAATATTTCCCATTAACATTTGCTTAAAATTGTAAGTTATGGCTAATTCCTAACGTTAACTACTATTAAAAACAGGTTACAAAATTAATTTTCGGCATTTCAATTAATACATTTTTTATGTATTAATACATAATTTTTCATATACTGAATTAAAAAGAACACAATACCATTGAATATATAATGTTGACAATACTTTAGTCTACGAAGCGAGTTCAAGAGACTAATTATTTATGTATTTCATTTTAATAATTTCTTGTAGAACTTATAAAATAATTTTACCAAACTTCTTAAATGTTTTTGCAAGATTACAAAACTTCTTTACATGGTAAAAATACGAAAAACTAATTAGAATATGCAATATAAATTATATACAAATTTTATTCTGTTTATAAGTTAAAGTTTAAAAACTTAATATGTTAAATCTTCAATTCCTGCAGAGGAGATGACTCAACTATTGCTTCACCAAATTAGCTCATATCGTAAACGACGACGAAAATGTTTACATTCTAAACATCAATCCATACAACCTGTTACCATTAGTTCGCACCTGAAACAATTACATTTGTTATTATTATTTATTTGAGTTATATTCATGTTGACATTGTAATGACAAAAAGGGGTCGGAGGTATTGACTAAATTTTACGGGAAAACAAGAATGATGATTTTTTTTTGTAATTTGTCATTCAAGCCCGTTTAATTTTGTTGATTAGTCCTTAAGTCTATTTTGATGACACATAAGGCTTACGTTTTTAAACTGTACTGATTGTAAAAAGTTTTTGAAACAAGAAAGACAAAAGTTGGAAACGGACTATTGCCATGTCATGTGAATTGTGGAACTTACGGCACGATTAATATATGTGCAGGTGCACTTCCCTTAGCATTGTATGTATTTAGAAAATCATACCATTGTCATCTCATGCACTTACAATGTGTTCATCTGTTTTATTTTATTCCACCAATTTACATTTGGTATAGAAGAATAGACAAACATTTAATTGAACTGAAAGATAGAATGAACTGCTGTACAGTCACTCATCAGTCAAGTATAGAGATCAGAACGTTTGACAAGAAGAAGAAATTTTTAGTAGACATTTAAAAGAAAGATCTCTATTTCGCTTCATCGCTACAAATTACTGATTGCAAAACATGAACTGCAACGATAGCAATTTTGCCACACTTTGAGATTACTTAACTTACCAATTTTTTTATTCAGCGCATCTCTCTATACTTCTTAAAAAGACAGTCCATTGTAAAAACCCATCACAATATTCATACGAATTTATCTCACCCTAGAAATAGAGAAAAACATAATTTAAAGCTTATTTACAATTATTATATTTTTTGAAATTGTTTAGGTTTGCTCATACTATCTCGTACTTATTTATTGCTATAGTTTATAATTTAAAAATGAAATTAACCACAGAATCAACAAAATATAATAATGAAATTACCGACAGAGGTGGTTTTAAAACTGCCATCTATTACCGAAATTGTAAGACGTATTTTAAAAACTGTCAATAGTTTAAAAAGCATAACAGAGGTCGCAATAATTTACTGTTTTCTATAACTCACACAGAACATTCAAACAATTACGGTTAGATGGCTCTCTAGCAAAAGCTAAATCGGTAACCAATTCAGATAAAGTTTAGTAATTTGCTATTAGAATACGCCCTTTGAAATCATTCAATATAGGCAACAAACAATGATGAATTGGATACCGTACTGCCAAAGAGAATCGACTTAATATAAAAAAGTATAAATTAGTTGAAATTGTTACTTTTTCAAACATATTAAAAGCTGATTAATTGTATATTTTAAAGTACCTTATCTCAATCTTCTGTGATACTGATACTGCCTTGACAACCACTTTTCATCTTTGACATTTCTTTGTAGACTGCTATTGCACTGAAAATACCAAAAGAAAGATTAGATAATTAATCAGTTTAGCAATCCTGCAATCATCAAAATTAGGTTGCATTGCTGCAAATGTATAGAATCTACAAATAAACTCTCATCGATTGGAACTTCCCATAATTTTTAAAAAGGAACCTCTCTCAAAATTACACATTTTATACAGGATATTAGTTTTCTTAATTATATTCATATAAAATGATTTGAATAAAGACATAAATAGAGTTGAGGTTTAGTTAGTGTCGAAACTAAAACGCAGATTAAAAACCATCTTAAATTCCTGTCATAAACTTATAATTTCTCTGAAGACATTTTGGTTACAAATGCAAAAATTCCAAAAATTAAGAATAATATAAATACATATATACCTATAAAATTTACGTAAAATATTAAAATAAAAAAAATTAAATTTTAATTATGTTTTCAAATTCCTAAAATGCGATTACACGACCCTTCAATGTTAGTATTAACAAAAATGTACATATAATATTTAGATAAGAAAAATAGATATTACCTGAATGCCTCAATTTTTAGACCTCGGGTCCTTTTTGTCGGTTTAAAATCTTCTTCTAATGTCATCATTATTGAAACCCAAACGATTTCATTTCTCCTACTAAAACAATACCAATTAGTAATTCAACAAGATACATTGATTAATTAATTCAAATCAAGTTAGATCGATAAAAAAGATACACTGAACTCAAAACTGTTGAATTTGTGAAAAATTAAATTAACACCCAATACAAAAATTCTGAAATAATACTACCCTGAAATTTGGCGATTCTATAAAAAACCAACATTTAATGCACAATAAAATCTAATAAGATCTTAATTAAAAGCAATCCACTTTTATTTTACTGACTATTTAGGTTTTAACATCTCGAATTAAAAACAAACTTTGATAAGACACAATATATCAAGCTTGCTAATCATGTTTACAACAACTTGAACAATCAGCTACGTGGTTTGTACAATTTGTTGCACAATTTTTTCATTAACTCTAAGCCGTGTCCACAATATATCAAATAATGTGGTTGATCGAGACAGTCATCACTCAACAAAGAAATTGAATATGGTTCAGAAGCTTGCAAGATGCAGAAAAAATATAAACACGAAGGAATTGATGAAGAATTTATACACTACAAAATTGAGTAGACACGTCAACACTGCTGTTGTCGACTCGACTTTTATGATCTATACTAGCCCAGTAAAATGTTTTGTAGTTATTATATTTCGTGTGGTTAAAGTTGTTATATTGGTGTAGGTTCGTAGTTGTTTATGTAGGATGGATCGAATAAATGATGATACTAACATAGTATTACGTGCATCTATGCTACTAACCACCGTGGCGATTGGTACCGCAAATGTTAACACTTCTGAAAGAAAAACGTGTACGCTTAACAAATTGTTTTTTAATTTTTAGAAGTAATTAAGAGTATTTGCTAAAGAGCTTTAAATAAAAGAAAGTGTATAGGTTAAGTTATAATAACTAAGATCAACACCACTGAGAACTTCAAGGCCTATTGACGAGATGTATGAGTCACCACTAGTAGTCATGCTTTACGCAGAAGCGCATACAAATTACAAACGCTAAAAGTAAAACGTCTCTGCCTAAAAGAGTTTAATTCAAGTAAAGTCTAATCAAATGGTAAAAAAATTGCTCTGTTTTGTATTTTATAGATTTATTATACATATAATATTTAACAATGTTAATATAAAATTATTAATTAGGGTTTTAACCTTTTACACTGAGGCATATTTTTTTCTAACAATTACATCATTTTTGTTTCTAACATAATTGTTTAGCAACGTATTTATACTACAAATTAATATTCGTTTAAGTATTATAGATTTATTGTGTTTAGTACATTTATGACCTAAAAAATGTCCAGACTTTCAAAAATTGGTAACCTAATTTTGCAATTATATTCCTGTGTTGATTTAATGCCAAAATCTTTTTCATATTCTCTTGATATTAATTTTGTCATAAGAATATAAATCACAGAAAAACAGCGTACTACATCATAACTAGGGTATTGCAGCCCACCCTTAATTTTTTTACAGTAATAAAATTAGTTGGTATTTCATTATTATCTTCAAAAAACAAGATCACCTTTTCTCGCAAAATCAAAAGGTTTCACAGTACTGACATTTAGACTTTTTAATGCAAACAAATGAACAATAACCAGCTATGAATGTAATTATAGGCCACGTTTGTACAGATTCGATATCACCATCATCTACTGTTAATTGACTAATCTTTGGTGGTAAATCAAAATCGATATCTAACTCTAAGACATCTGAATCGACAGTGTTTAGCACGTCAGCAATTATTGTTGCTAATTTTTAGTTCTAAAGTTAAAGTTACCATACGGGTAGTTAGATTTTAAAATCAAAGGCAATACACTTTGCATTCTCAATTTTGCCTCCAGATTCATAAATTTGTCTGAGAGACACATGATACTGAGCTCCTGCTAACTGTCGGTATTTACCAAAGCGTTCTTCTAAATTATCGGTCTGAATTTTACCTGGAAGAAAAATACGCATTTCCTTTTCTAATCCAATAATCAGAAAATTTTAATTAAACCCTCTGTAGTAAATTTAATAGCGCAATTTTTTTTATTTGTCGTTTGTATCAAGTTGGACTTGTTTGTTTGTCTTTTAATTAAATATCGTTTTAGCCAAAACTTGATATATATATAAATGTATGACTGTTTTTTAATCCGTGTGTGACGTTCCATCAATTGATGGTAATTGAGACTATCAACTTTTTATTGTTATGAGCCTTGATAAAGCCCTACGCATAGGGGGCGAAACGTCGGCGTTGACAACATATTGAGTTGTTATTTCATTCACCTCCACCTAGAAGGGCTCGAAAAGAGCAAACTGTACACAAAATACTACTCCTAGCACATCTTTCTTTGATATTGATCAATTCTGTAGGGAGTTCACGCTTATTCTTGCGAATAGTTCCAACAATAGTTGTTCGATAATTTCTTAGAAGGTCTTTTTGCTAATGGCACAGACGTAAAGTAATTGTCCATAGTTACATTACGTCCAGTATTCAATATAGGTGAAACCATCCTCTTTTGTAATACTTGCCGCCCTGTTGTCTAGCTGATAGGGTCCAGGTGGCTGTTTACCAGCATAAATTTCTAGATTTGAAGAGTAAAAAGTTTTGGCATCAACGAGTGCAAAAAATTTTTATGCCATATTTCGACGGTTTATTCGGGATATACTGGCGGAACTTGCAACGGCCTCTAAATGAATCTAACATCTCATCTACTGTTGTGTATTCTCCTACTTCATAGTTTTGCAGACACCGCTGCACAAAATCGTCAAACTGTTTCCTTATGGGTGCTAAGTTATCAATAGCTTTTCTTTGCTCCCTGTCAAGAATATTATCAAACCTCAATGCGTTCAATAACAAATAGAATCGACGCATAGAAAGTGTAGCACGAAAACACTCGGGTGCTGTTCCATCATCAGTCCAAAGCTCTGCAAGATTTACATGATTAGATTTTTTACCCCAGCCATATAAAGAAGTCCTATGAGTGCTCTTATTTCGTCTACTGTTGTGTCGATGCAGTCCCTTTGGCGAGAATATCGTTCTCTTATTCGGGCTAAATAAATGTTAGTGTATCTTACAATTTCTTCAAGCGATTCTATAGGGAAAAATAGTTCCCAACATTCAATAGGAGATTTGGCTTTTCGGGCAATGGGTTTGACACCCGGTGAAATGGTAACAATATTACGCTTCTTTGTACGTCCGACTGGTAGCTGAATATGCTTCAACCATTCGGTTACTTTGTCTTTTCAATATACTTTGGGACACCTTGGACACTAACGTATTCATTAGGACGAATGTCCGGTAAATCGGAATCTCCAGATTGTTCAGAATCCGTCCTATGAGAATTATATTCACTTTGACATTCACTTTCGATATCATCTAAGCGTTCGCTTTCATTTAGGAGTTCAGGTGTAACTGCTGCCGAATCTATAATAACAATAGGTAATAATAAAAACGATTTAATTTCATTGTGGAACTAAACTACACATGGTTTTTATCTAAGTACTTGAAACAAAAAAAATAAACAGATATTATAAATTGATAACAAAACTTACCTCTGTGTTTTTCCTGCTCTTTTTCAGAAGGGCAAGCTCTACTAGTCTTTTTCCACGAGAATTCATGTTGAATAGAGTAAATCTAAATTTTGTTCACTTTATGTACTATCAATAGTTTGTAATAAACACTAAACGATATTTTAAAAATATGTAAAACTTTTAGAAATTAAAACTATGGTAATATTCCACAATGTACACATAAACGTAACAACTATGCGACGTGTGCAGTAAGCGACGAGTTAAAACAAGTTGTTGCACGATTGAGTCGCTAAGTGAGCAAATCTCCGCCTTACCTGTAAGTCCCGCTTGAATGGGCCCTTATGGCGTTAGGGTGGGGTGTATCATAAAATTTAAACAATAATATTGTAACAGAAAGATTGTTTGAGGATATGATGAATTATTTACGGTTTATTTTGTGAAAAATAAAAGTTACGCGGAATATTTCAATAATGTGAGCGAAACCCTCATATAGCGACTAACGCCGGGTTAATAAATCCAAGTGAGTCTGTATAGATAAAATCAATGGAGCAACTACATTTTTCTTGTCAAAATCGCTACTGAAAAATTGTTTGTGGCAATTTTCAACTAAATTATCTATTTGATTTATATTATTTACTTTCTCTGGAATTTTTTCTCCACAGATAAACTTTAACTGTACATTAGTGTCATAAACCAAAACATTTAAATCTCTGGTTATTGTTACAGAGCAGATTACAACGGATGAGGCTCAACTTTAAGCAGAATTAAAGAAATACTCAACTCTTGTACAAATAATGTCCAACCCTTTTTTGATATCACGATTTTTCAATTTTATCGTTAGTTCCTCCAAACATTGAAAATGATTAAGTTTCTGCTCCTTCTCATAAGATTCCAGGCTTGCAACAATCACTTTGGTGAGACGTTCAGAATCTAGGACGTGCTTTTTTCTGCATTGGCCCTCTCTTCGAGGTACTTCCTTCTGTGCATTAGATGCAGATGTATTGAGGACCCGAAAAGGAACAGCACCTTAACAATTATAATTACTATGTATAACATCAATAAAGTTACCATAAAGTTTTACCTGATGCAAGTCGTGGATATTTAAGAGGAGCCCTCAAAATCTTTCCTGTTGTTTTGTCAACAAAGGTTGTGAACCGCAGAATATCCTCCTCATGAAAATGCAATTCACACACCTACAAGTTGTAAACTCGAGTTATTTTTAAGAGTATTATTATTCTTACCTTGGAAGAAGGAGTTGGAGTAAAAAGTTTACCATTTTTCTCTTGCCGTTTAATACCTTGCACCCATCGCGAAATCAAATTTTTGTCGTTTGGAAAGTTAAAAAGACTTACTTTAGGACCACAAGGGTAATTTCCTTACAATTTGGCGCACAACACCGAAACGGCATGATACAAAATAATAAAACAAAACTAAAACACTGGAATTGAGGTTAAAATACAAGTTTGTTACATACGCGCTCGTTGCGTTATAATTACAGGGTTATGACACAGATTAATGATGTGGTGGGGTTAAGACAGATGCGAAACTCTGTGTCGGTCTGTTTGATGTTTCGGGGTCGTTATTTCATGACCTCCAAACAAGACGCCATATTTTGTTGGTGTTATTTTGCGGGAATTTTAAAATTGCCTATACACTGAATGTATGAACAAGTAAACTTCATGCTTGTTGATATCGGATTTTTATTGCTTTAACACTAACAATAAATAATTGGAAAATTGAAGTTGAATAAAACCGTTTGTGAAAACAAAAAAACCTATATTTTTAATTTTAATAAAAACATTTCTATTCCAAACTAATTTATCGTCTACCAGTAAAATTTAAGAAAGCTCATAAAATACACAACTTTTAATTTACCTTTCAGGTTCTTTGGGCAGACCAAAAACACAAACAACTTTTGTTTAGTGTTTGATTTGCAAGGGGGAACCATACACCAAGTTCCACCACGACCCTTACCAGACATTTTTACACCACAATCACAAAACACGTAGGGACGTTTTCAAACAGCAAACACTAATAAATACTACTAAACACTAATAAGTCATAAATACGAGACGAAATAGATAATAATTAATAAATTGAGGTACACCAACACAAATAAGGTTTAAAAAGTAAACATGGGTGTAGTACCGCACTGCACTAATAAACACTTCTAAATACTCATTATGTCCTAAACACGATAAAATTAGACAATAATAAATAAATATTGAAGGTATAAATCGTTTGTTGTTTACAACACCAACAATAAAATGGAGAATTAACGCATGCGCAAAGAATCTCTACAACTCGAGTTTCGCATCTGTCTTAACCCCACCACATCATTAATCTGTGGTTATGACTACTTATGCTGACCTACCCATAGATGAAAGACTTCTAGTACCTTTCTCGTCAATAGGCCTTGAAGTTCTCGGTGGTGTTGCTAAGATATAATTCACAGTTTTTGAATTAGCGCCATCTAGTACCAAAAAGAAAAATAGAAGTGGTAAAATTACAGTTTTCTAAAATCAACAGATAATATTAAAAATTTACTAACAGGTGGTGATAGCAGAGGGCTCTGTCGGCAACAATAAACTAAAAAATTGCGATATTGTTATAACTAAAATTAGCAAACACATTAGTTGTATATTTCCATGTTAAAAATAAATAAATCGTATTATTTCCAAAGTATCTCAAATAGGCATCCTTCACTTTAATTATTAAATTTTAATCTTTGTTGACGTGTTCCAAGAAGTTATATCACCACTTAGAATTGACACGTTCATTCATTGGTTCTTCGTAGTCTCTAAAGATTTGGAACTCTTGCACTAAAAATATTAAATAAGAACCATAAGATATAATAAATACGTACAATCATTTTTTATATGAAATGTACCACCCAGAAAAATAATGCTATACGAACTTTGATTATGATATTGCTTTAAACTTTGCAAAAATCAAGAAAAAACTAATAATGTGTCGCATCCCTAAGCACACCAACGAGGCAGTTATTCTATATGGTATGCTTTGGATCAGATGGTCTATGTCCTACTGTAGTAATGTCTCAATTATTAGTCTTAGTCTTAGCAACGGTTGAAGATGTAGACCTTTAGCGTATATGTAACACGCAATTCGATATGTACACTCATGAAATTTAAAACTTGGACACCACAATTTCTGTAAACAAAATTTGCACATTGTGAAGCGGGCTTAAGGGAGTAGATTCCATTTACTATTTACACATATTTTCTTGGAACATTCGATAATTAACTATCGGGATATGATGACCCTATACTTCGCAGGTTGTGCGCAACTGGATACAAACAAATAACTTGGAGCTGTTACCCTGGCCAGCAAAAGCCCAGATTTTAACATTATCGAAAATGTTTGGGCTCGAATACTTGCTGTTATCCGAAGACAACAAGGGCCAAATTTTATACCAGTAAACCGTAATGCACTAATTGCAGCCATTGATACCGCATGGGAAACGATTAATATTAATTATATTGATACCTTGATAGCGTCAATGAGCAGACGCCTCCAAGAATGTATCAATAATAATGGAGGTCACACCCATTATTGATTTCTTATATTTATTTATATAGTAATACCTTTATTTAAAAAAAAAGTTTTCATTTAATTTTAAACTATAACTTGGTATCTTAATTATAATTATGTAATAAATTCTTGTCAAAAACTAAATATATACGTTGACAATAAGAATTGCCTTAGTTTTTATTTTCACTTTTTATATTAACTACAGAAAAAAATGAAACGTCATAAAATATACATTTTGTAAGGACTAAATATTATGAATAGAGAGTTTAATGATTTTTTTAATAACTTACAATAATTAGTAGGTTAGATTTATTTAAAAATAAGTAATAATCAGTCAACCCAAATAACCATGTTTAGTTTTTGATTTAATTTAAAAGTTATTGCTTGTAGACGTTTTTAAATCAAAATTATTTCTAATTTTATTTTGTAAACATTTCCTAAACAAAATTTTGATTCGATAATTAATCGAGCTATGGTGTTTAATTAGCGATACCTTCAAATATATTCTTTAAAGAAAAAATTAAGTAAGCAACGTAAATTACCTATTTTCTAAAACGTGCTTAGTGTAATGATTCATTCTACAGTCCTTCTATAAGATAACCCCTGCTGAGACTACCTGCTGTTAGAATTGTAAATGATACCCTTAAGCCCGCTTCACAATGTGCAAACTTTTGTTTACAGAAATTGTGGTGTCCAAGTTTTAAATTTCTTGAGTGTACATATTTATTTTACTATTAATATTGCACATGCATTTTACAATATCTGAGTCAACGAAAATCTGCAGCGGAAAAGATGGTGCTGAAGCGCATGCTATTTTTATACCCTTGCTCCTACCCAAGCAACCAATCCGCCGGGGTTAACGCGGGAAGCGATGCTTACGCTGTTTTGGCGCTAAATTCGCTTTAGCACCGCTACAGACCCATTAGTTCCACATGTGTTTGATCAGGAATAAGTCAGATGTCAAAGTTCTAAAACTTGATTGATGTACCCATGGGCGTTCAATGTTCCATCCCAAACCATCACATCAGGTGTTGTGGGTGTGTGACATCTTTATTTTGACACGCTGGAGATTCCAACACCGTCGATAAATTGTTGCTAAGAGTTCTCGATCAAACTACAGTAAAAACCAACCTTGGGGGTTTGACATCAGTCTACACCTAAGAGGTGGATCTAGTGGGATAATATTGTCAATAACCTGTTCTAAACATGCAGACCAAATTCGTGCAATTATAGTGTGGTCACAATTAACTTTTCTCCAGTTTTATTCTTTATACCGATAATTCTACCTCTATCTGGAGGCATTCATTGGTGTTGATCTAACAAACTGTAAAAAAAAAACACTGGCAGTTTTAGGTCGATAATTAATTAATCTTAATGTAAATGTTATCGAATTGTTACATACCATTAGGACTACCATAGTAAACAAAAGAACAACAGCTGGTGTGATTTGACAAAGTGCCACCGCTTTCTATTAAACTTTGGAACAACATTTTACCAAAGTTCCCAATTCGTAGCATTATTTTTTCTGTGTTTTCATATGAAAGTGAGAATATAAAAACAAAAAATAATAAAATTAAAAAACAGAGTTTTGTCACCTCTTTTTGGTGAAAAATCGTTTTTTTTGTAAGCGCAGATGATTTTGGTCCGGTTATGCTCTTTTGAATTGAATAAGACTATAGTTATAACGAATTTCATTTACATTGAATTACACGTGTGTTCAGGGTCAAATGTGTTGGAATATTGTTTTCAGTAATTTGGTATTTTTCTTAATTCAGATTTATAAAGGATGTTATCGTCACGTTTGAGCAATTAGGTTGTTGTGGCAAATGCCGATTTCATAGTTCTCACCTGTCAATTTCTTGGAATTGTATTTTGCGTTTCGCGTTTAGCTTTGTTGGATCAATGGTGTCTTTGTTATTGGTTCTACGAATTACGGTCGGTGTGCCGGCGTTATCAGTTAAGTTAAGATATGTTTGTTTAAAAGAGAAATAACACACGGCTTTGCGCCCACGGTCAAAGATTCTAGGTAAGCGGTTTCGTTTGTTAATTCTAAGAAAAGTGTAGCGCAGTAAATTTTTTGTAACGTTGGTGGTGTGGAAAAAACCAATGAGAGGGGTGACGCTTTCTTGTAGAATGTTAGTTTTTAGGCAGTTCTTAAGTAGACTCCGAACCGATAAGATGGTTGGTTGTTAATTAGTTACGCAACGACATAGCGAATTAATGTTAATAAATCTTAACAATCGCGTCAGAACTCAAGTGTCGTAAATCATGTGCGTGAACCTAAAATAAGAGTTTAGTGCACGTAAATAAACTTTCATTTCGCCGCTATTAAGAGAATTCCGTTCGATTTGATGAAAACAATCGAAATAGCCGCAACGCGGGTTATGAACGATCTCTGAGCACACGAAAATCTTAAGAATGCATTAGTAATTGCATTGTGATCGAAATCTTCGGATTAACAATTACATTGTTCCTGTGGATTGCTCCCGTATTGGAAGAAAAATTACGCTGTTTATGGATTAGAAGAAAGAAAACAATCCTCAACTGTAAGTACCCTTCCATATTCTTCAGAAACTTCTGTGAATTGGTGACTATCGTTGGGAGTACGCGTATTTGAGTTTAAATTGGTACCGTCTAGGATAAGATTAGCTTTTAGGTTGATCGAACCCTTGTGTATTAGAGTTAGGTACGCGGTGAACAAAGAACCCTTCCGTCGCGCCCGGTACCGGGGTAGTTTAGCCGTCTTACATGTTTGTTATTTTTTTCTTGTAGTTAGTTAAGCGCCGAAAGGCAAAGATGTAGAATTATAGTTTAATAGAATACCGGTCGTAATGATTTTATTCTCTTATTTCAAGTGTTTACGTTTCTCCCTTTCTTTGGTGAGCATTTGATTTAAGTACTGCAAAGGTTAGGGTGGCGCCTGACAAACCCGACTGTGACTTAAGGACCTTTTAGCCTTCGTAAAGGTGAGTGAGAGACCAATCTAAATCCACCCCTTACCGCATAGCTAGCTGGCACTTTCGTTCGTTGCAAATTTGTTAAATCCGATTTGTGGCGTAACAGTTTGTTTTAAAAAAATAAGTATTCCTAGGCTGAACAACAAGAAAAACAACTAGAAATTTATAAATAAAAATAAGGTATAAGACTTCCAGTCTGTTGCCAAAATTCCAGTAATTCCTTCAAATGCTCAAAGTATTAAAAATAAAAAAAATAAATTAAATAAAAAATTATTATTATTATTAAAAATACGTTATAACAAAGATGATACATGCATTCGTTTTATTAAGGTAGGTAATTAAAGATGAATAACCATTGGTATCAGGTATTGTCTTCTAAATAGTATTTTCCTGCACTTGTAAAACTTATCCAAACAAGCAGTAGAAAAGACAAGTAAACTAAACTAACCAAGGTTGAAAGTGAGTAGTAATACTTAATTTTTTACGGAAATACCAAATTGGTAAAAATATCAATTTTTCATTGTTGATTGTGATTAAACCAATGAACTAAAATATAATGCTTATTCCACGGAAAATTGTCAGCTATTTAATTTGAAACTAGAGGAGCCAGCATGCTACGCACGCCTGCAGTAGAAAGAGTTACAATAAATTGACAATGCGATAAGCATATGAGTTGAAGCTGTGCGTTACAGTAATGAAACAAAACAAACTCGAGTCGAGAACCGTGCGCACGGACGGATTTTTAATATATACGATGATAGACTCGTAAGTCCTTTAGCAAACAAAAGCGCCAACTTTTTTGACTTTATAGCATCCATAAGATCCGTCCTATTAGATGCCATCACCCTTTATCAGGCATGCACAATTATTTCCAAAAATTAAATATATAAACTAACGTATCTTTTTGTGTGCATTGTTATTCTGCATCAATTAAAATATAAGCACTTTCCATGTCTTCTCAAAATAGTTCCGTTCAGTTCAATAATTTGTTAGAAATATGAAGGTGTTTTTGAAATAACTAAGTAAAACTTTGGTCGACTTAAAATACATCAAAAATGATCTGAGATTGCATTCTGGGATGAGCTGACTGGATTGCAAACAAACACCAAGTCTACTGGGAGAGGAAACAAAGGCACACTCACAAAGAATTCAAACTTAATATTAATAAACAAAAAACTTCCTGATGAAGACTTGCATTCAATAAAAGAAACATTAAGACTATTACAGATCAAATCATTAGACAATGCTCACTAAAAAATCACCTACAACAGATGGATATCACACAATGAGATCCAACACATAGACTACGCTGCGAGAAAGAGGAAACATTTTCTCATCTAATTTTTGACTGTACGGCCTTAGAAGATAGACGGTTAACATTTTCAGGCATTGGTGCCCCTTCAGAAATGCACTACCTCATAAAATGAAATGACCTATTCTAATCCAAATGAAAAATTACAGAATGCAGACAATACAATCACAGAAAAATAAACGTATTCAGAAACTTCACTCGACCATCGACACTTTGATGTTTGATAGGAAACAATTTGTAATAAGTAATTAAAGAATATGACGTGTTTGTCGTTTCAATGTTTGTAATACATTGATGTATTGTTTTAAACACTAACAAGTATTAAAATCAATTGAACATTATAATTACACTTAGAAGTGCGTACAATTTTTTTTCAGATATTGGATTTCTCCGCCACAATCGACTATACTAGTAAGATGCGTGAGTTTCATGAAATCCCAAAAAATCCCGGGAGTGAAGTTTCTGAGTTTGTTTATTTTCTGTGGTACAATAAGCGGAAGGTGTGTTGCTGAGGGATTTAAAACCAACTGCAACTTGCTAGGTAAAATCAAACTAAAACTAAATCAGGTGGGACTGTATCTAAAAAAAGAGACAGCCTATCTGAACTTAAAAAATCCAGGAAATCTACTACACGACAACTTTTATAATTTTCAGGAGTATTAAAACAATTTTGTAAGTTAAGTTTTTAGTACTAGCGCCATCTAATAGCGAATTCATAAAAAAACATTTCAGAAACTGCAATTAGTATCTAAAAAAGTATCAGAGGTAGCCGCCATCTAGTTTTCTTCAATCAGTAAACAATATTAAAAAATTTACTACCAGATGGCTCCTTAGCATCAACTCCATTGGTAACATTTATATCACAAAAATTGTGAAATTTAAATAAAAAGTTTCTGAATTTATTACTAGATTGCGCTATCTGCAATCAATAAATGCAGGCAACTTACAATAACCAATTTAGAATCAACTTTGAGATTTTGAAAAAATTGATTAGTATTGGATATAACAAAGCTCAAAATATTACAATCATTAAAACAATTTATATTATTAATCACAAACCAATTGTCTCTAATTTTAATAAAAAATTTAATACTAATATCAGGTTTAATTTATTTCTAGTCAGTTTAAAATAAAACTTACCTAAACTCAGAACTAACACTTCTGATTCTGTTACGGATCTTCACTCTGTTTTGAATGCGAATTCAAGCTTCTTATCATATTGAATACCACCTCAGACCATCCAGTTTAAAAGTAAACCGCGACCTCCAATCCACCACCATGCTTTGTTCATACTAAAACTATTTGTATTAATGATTCGTAAAAAATTATTAATTGTTTAATAAAAGAAATTGATATCTGATTCAAAAATACGTGTAACAGGTTAAAGTTAAAAAGTATAGTTTTATTAATCAAAGATATTAATCTCCACCATTCCTTACAATTATCATTCACTAGTTTGCAGGTTTATTGATTCTATTTTGAAAAAAGTGACTTGAATTTCCTTGAAAACGATTTATTATTTATGACTTCATATTTTGCTATTTATAATGTAGATACATTTTCAACGCCTGCAATTTCAGCAACATCTGTTGAGAATCTGCATTCTAGCATTGCCGTGGTAAAATAATCACAACCAGATTTTTCAATAAGCGCATTGATTCACAAAAAATAAAACCTAACAGCTTCATTTGGTTAAAAGTTTGCAGAACGAACAAGAGCTATAGTTCAACCAAATTATTTTTGATGCATCGGCAAACTTCTGGCAATATTCGTGAAATTGCTTGTCTAGAGATTTTAAACAGATATTACAAACTGGAATGAGAGTCTCCTGTGGCCAACAGGCATCAATCGTACACTGAAAGCTTGTTTTACTTTGACTGACATTGTTTTCTGAAATTTGTGTCCCTTTCTCTTCACTTTAAGTCCAACAAAATCAAGTAAAATTTAAAAATCGTCTTGGGACATTCAAGATGATTTTAATATGGCTTCTGACTGAAAAATTTTCTTTATCCAGTAATGTCTATTTTGTTTATTATTTCCTCTAGAAGTAATTGTATACTACAATTTCTTAACCGTTGAACTAAAAAATAAACTGCAAATTTTACAAACTGTTGTATGGGCTTTTAATATAACATTACTATCACGCCTTACGGTAATAAACTAAAGGGTATTTTAAAAATAGAATACAGATTTACGCTTCTTTACGGCAAACATTTTAATAAAAATAAACACGAAATCAAAATTCTACCACAACCACAACAAAATCCCTTCTTATATCAACCAATCCAAATCAAAACATTGGTGATAACTTAAAAATTTGAGGCAATTTAAAAGATACTTTAAGATCATTCGACGCATTAAAATTCTTACTTATGGTTTAGCAATGGCGCACTTACGTATTGCTCTCAAGTTGTCAAATTTTTTAAAATGCAATTATATGACCCTTCAATGAACTATTAACATTACAATTACAAATTTAGATAAGGAAAATAGGTGTTACCTGATTGACCTGAGTTTTTAGATCTTCAGTCTGTTCTGGTTGGTTTTAATTCTCTTTAATGTCATTCTCATTCAAACCCAAATGATGGTAACTTCCCCTACTAAAACAATATACCAATTAGTAATTCAGCAAGACATATTAATTAGTTAATTCAAATTAAGTTTGATCAATATAATAAAAACACTGCAAATTCAAAACTAACTATTTGAATTTGTGAAAAATTATCATAAGATTTTAAAACACTGACACAGAAATTCTGAAATAATACTGCTCCAAAATTGCCTACTTAAGTTTTAACATCTCAAATTAATAACAAACTTTGGTAAGACATAAAACCGAGGATTCTAAATAACGTTCACAACAAACTTATGTCAGTTACATCCGTATGGAAATAATATAGATAACAATATAGTACAGAATCCGAGATTATACAATAATCTAACATACAAAAGAAACTGATAATATGAACGCTCGCTACGTGATTTGTACAGTATTGCAGAATGAACAGTAGTGCCCTATTGCACTATTTCAGTATTTCGGCTGTTATCAGTGAAAGAAAAAGGACGTAAAATCGTCGTAAAGTTGAAAACGTAAGGGGGAATAAGTGGATTGAGTGGAAGAATAGAACGCATCTTAACACACACGCAAAGTGAAAAGCGTCCGACAGCTTCTTCAACCAAAGACGATATTAGAGCGTGATTAAAAAGTAAAACATACAATTTGATACTATGATGTTCAAGGCTGAGGTGTTACAATTAGTGCACGAAAACCATCGAGGTTCCGTAAATAAATATGTTGTCGATGAAATGGCATTAAAGTACGGCCACGAAGTTCTGCATCTGCCGCCATATCATTGCCATTTCAATCCCATTGAATTGGTGTGGGAATTGCGAAGAAGTTTTACGACGACATATGGCGCTACTTCAGGAAAAGAAGAAGACGTGCTTAAAACTTGGAACGACGCATTAACTAAAATAACTCCAGACGTGTGGAATCGCTGTGTAACTCACACAGAAGAAATAATCGAAGACACCTACAAGTGTGAACAAATTATAGACGATGTGCGACCTTTGATTTTACTGTAAATACGGATAGTGACTTAGAAGACGATCACTTACTTTTAGTGATAGTGACAACGATCTCTAAATAGTATCAAAGTGTAGCTATAATTAATTATATTTGTTCCTAATTACATATTAAAAATATGCTTTGAAATCTTATTGTGTATTTTTGTATTATCTTTACTTACGGTAAAATTTATCTATTTATTGGTGGATGCATTATGACTTTTAATAAATCAAATTTTGTTTGTAACAAATAAAATACTAAAAATATTGAGAACCGCTGGCAGTTGAAACTTATTGTTCAATTGTTGTCAAATTTCCATAAGGTTTGTTTTAACCAACTTTCGCCCGTATAGAACTGGTTTTTATTTTGCATTTCAGGTGCATATTGAATACAACTATCGGTCGCCTTCTAAGTTGATTTTATTTTACGACTTAATCTCTTATGTTACATTTTCAGTAAATAAACTATAATTAGTGAAAGATAATGGGCGGTTTTAGTTTTTTGTAAATACGCTTTTGGAATAAAAATTTAAGTTAGTTATTGTAAATAAACATTATAGAATTCAATATTAAAAGTGAAGCCGGAGTTTCCGACTAGATAAGGATACAAGTGCGGGCTAGAGATAGGAAATAAAAGACAAGCACTGAGAACAAAACGTAGATAATAATTGTGATTGCGTGTATATAATTAATTAGTAAATTAAAGAAATAAGTGCGAGATTAAACAGACGCAGAAGTCAAACAGGAAAATGTCGGCAAGAAGGCAACAAGAAGAGGAAATGTACGAGATTTACGTTTAGAGATGCTAAAAAAAATTAAGTCAATAAAAACAAACCAAGAAAGGACGAACGAGGATATAAAAGAGTTAAGAGCGGAAATAAAGATGATGAATGAGAAATGGGAAAATAAGTGCAAGAAACTAGAGAAAAAGTTGAAAACTTAGAAAGAAAAGTGGAAAATATGAAGAAAGAAAAGAGGAGGAAGAATTTAGTGGTAAAAGGTTGGAAGTAAACGGAAATAAACAAGAAATAAAGAAGCGCACCTGGTTTGTTTTCCTTGGTATACAATTACATGATCCAAGCGGTCATATCAAGAATACGCGTGAAGGTTTTGTGATGGTTTTGACGGCCCTCCTTTTGTTATACGTCTGTGTTTCCAAAAGTTCGATAGTTATAGATCTTCTGAATGCTAGTTGGTCCAATCGTCCTCCTTCAAGTTTGTGGAGGTGCCATGCATTTTGTACGGCAATATCAACACAGTGGCAGATCAATGGATAATACCATTTTTTTCATGTATACTGATACGATACTGCCCTATGTTTTGGTCACTACGGTCTACCCCTCCCATGTTCTTATTACACGACTTGATTAAATTTGGTTGATCTATGTAAATATATTTCGGGGGAATATGAGAATCGTTTTGCCTTATTCACGGGAAAAACTGACAGAGCATTCGATGCAATAGCCATGACATTATTATCATGCCATTTAGTTTAGTTTAGTTTATTGACAGACAAATATATTGTGATACAAAATAGTCCAATAAAACGATACCTGTCAAAGAGTACCAGGTCAGGTCACCTGCCGTAGCAAGAGCAATGATTTTCATCCAGGTCTCGACATACAAGAGACAAAGCATCTTGTTTTTCGTTAAATAATATTTACAAAAAATATATAAAACAAGAAAAATATGTAGATATACTTAATTTATAAACAAAGTAGTACAGTTCGTAGAAATAAGAAAAATTGCGAAAGGCAAGTAATAATTGTGCAGGTGCAAATCATGCCAGTTGTTTTTTTAGGTGCTTATTAAATCTATTGGGCAACAGAGTTTTCAAATCATTCAATGAGAATGAACGTCTAAATAATGCCTTAGTATGTCGCGGAATAGAAATCAGGCCCCAATGACGAAGATTTAAATGATGAATATCAGTACGGAACGAGATACTGAACAAGTAAGGCAGGGTTTTATATGCAATTAATCTAAAACAAACGAGCTGAGATGTAAGAACCTCCTAAGACTCATAGTCAACCAACGCGCAGTTCTCAGAGCTGGAGTAATATGTTGACGACGTCCAATTCCATAGATAAATCGTGCAACAATTTTGTACTTTTTGAATTTTGGACTTTCTTGTGATCCAAACAAGTTCCATATACAATGTCACAGAAATTGAAGTGACTTAAAACTAATGAATCAGGTGAGTCTTCTGACATACAAAGAAAGTGATTGTCGAAACGGATAGATAGATCGAAGACAGAGGCTGATTATTGTTTACATAGAATTGTTTAAAACTACACAAAATTTTTTGTCATTTTTCGTCAAAAGAACAAAGACTATAGTCTTGGGTATAAAATCGGGAAAACAAATTTTTGTCTTTGATTTGAATAAAAATTCGTGAATAGACTAATATTAAGGTGCAGAATACAAAAATACAATCAGATTCCTTAATTTATTATTGTGAAGTCATTATGCACAGTTAAACTTCTGGGAAAAAAATCTACTGCGAAAAACGTAGTTAGTGCAGTTATTTTGAGAAACCCGAAGAAACGGTTTACTTTACAGTGTTCTACGCATTGTTTTACATAGAATTAAGTTAAAAGAACTACACAAAATTTTTTAACATTTTTCGTCAATAGAACAAAGATTATAGTCTTGGGTATAAAATCAGGAAAAAAATTTTTTGTCTTTGATTTGAATAAAAATTGGTGAATAGACTAATCTTAATGTGCAGAATACAGAAATACAATCAGATTCTTTAATTTATTACTGTAAAGTCATTAAGCACAGTTAAACTTCTGGAAAAAAATCTACTGCGAAAAACGTAGTTAGTGCAGTTATTTTGAGAAACCCGAAGAAACGGTTTACTTTACAGTGTTCTACGCATTGTTTTACATAGAATTAAGTTAAAAGAACTACACAAAATTTTTTGACATTTTTCGTCAAAAGAACAAAGACTATAGTCTTGGGTATAAAATCAGGAAAAAATTTTTTGTCTTTGATTTGAATAAAAATTGGTGAATAGACTAATCTTAATGTGCAGAATACAGAAATACAATCAGATTCTTTAATTTATTACTGTAAAGTCATTAAGCACAGTTAAACTTCTGGGAAAAAAATCTACTGCGAAAAACGTAGTTAGTGCAGTTATTTTGAGAAACCCGAAGAAACGGTTTACTTTACAGTGTTCTACGCATTGTTTTACATAGAATTAAGTTAAAAGAACTACACAAAATTTTTGACATTTTTCGTCAAAAGAACAAAGACTATAGTCTTGGGTATAAAATCAGGAAAAAAATTTTTGTCTTTGATTTGAATAAAAATTGGTGAATAGACTAATCTTAATGTGCAGAATACAGAAATACAATCAGATTCTTTAATTTATTACTGTAAAGTCATTAAGCACAGTTAAACTTCTGGGAAAAAAATCTACTGCGAAAAACGTAGTTAGTGCAGTTATTTTGAGAAACCCGAAGAAACGGTTTACTTTACAGTGTTCTACGCATTGTTTTACATAGAATTAAGTTAAAAACTACACAAAATTTTTTGACATTTTTCGTCAAAAGAACAAAGACTATAGTCTTGGGTATAAAATCAGGAAAAAAATTTTTGTCTTTGATTTGAATAAAAATTGGTGAATAGACTAATCTTAATGTGCAGAATACAGAAATACAATCAGATTCTTTAATTTATTACTGTAAAGTCATTAAGCACAGTTAAACTTCTGGGGAAAAAATCTACTGCGAAAAACGTAGTTAGTGCAGTTATTTTGAGAAACCCGAAGAAACGGTTTACTTTACAGTGTTCTACGCATTGTTTTACATAGAATTAAGTTAAAAAACTACACAAAATTTTTGACATTTTTCGTCAAAAGAACAAAGACTATAGTCTTGGGTATAAAATCAGGAAAAAATTTTTTTGTCTTTGATTTGAATAAAAATTGGTGAATAGACTAATCTTAATGTGCAGAATACAGAAATACAATCAGATTCTTTAATTTATTACTGTAAAGTCATTAAGCACAGTTAAACTTCTGGGAAAAAAATCTACTGCGAAAACGTAGTTAGTGCAGTTATTTTGAGAAACCCGAAGAAACGGTTTACTTTACAGTGTTCTACGCATTGTTTTACATATAATTAAGTTAAAAAACTACACAAAATTTTTTGACATTTTTCGTCAAAAGAACAAAGACTATAGTCTTGGGTATAAAATCAGGAAAAAATTTTTGTCTTTGATTTGAATAAAAATTGGTGAATAGACTAATCTTAATGTGCAGAATACAGAAATACAATCAGATTCTTTAATTTATTACTGTAAAGTCATTAAGCACAGTTAAACTTCTGGGAAAAAAATCTACTGCGAAAAACGTAGTTAGTGCAGTTATTTTGAGAAACCCGAAGAAACGGTTTACTTTACAGTGTTCTACGCATTGTTTTACATAGAATTAAGTTAAAGAACTACACAAAATTTTTAACATTTTTCGTCAAAAGAACAAAGACTATAGTCTTGGGTATAAAATCAGGAAAAAATTTTTTGTCTTTGATTTGAATAAAAATTGGTGAATAGACTAATCTTAATGTGCAGAATACAGAAATACAATCAGATTCTTTAATTTATTACTGTAAAGTCATTAAGCACAGTTAAACTTCTGGGAAAAAAATCTACTGCGAAAAACGTAGTTAGTGCAGTTATTTTGAGAAACCCGAAGAAACGGTTTACTTTACAGTGTTCTACGCATTGTTTTACATAGAATTAAGTTAAAAGAACTACACAAAATTTTTAACATTTTTCGTCAAAAGAACAAAGACTATAGTCTTGGGTATAAAATCAGGAAAAAATTTTTTGTCTTTGATTTGAATAAAAATTGGTGAATAGACTAATCTTAATGTGCAGAATACAGAAATACAATCAGATTCTTTAATTTATTACTGTAAAGTCATTAAGCACAGTTAAACTTCTGGGGAAAAAATCTACTGCGAAAAACGTAGTTAGTGCAGTTATGTTTTGAGAAACCCGAAGAAACGGTTTGTTCTACAGTGTTCTACGCATTGTTTTACATAGAATTATGTTAAAAACTACACAAAAACTTTTTTTTAATTTTTCGTCAAGTTACCCAATAAACAACCAAACCATCCCCTGGCCCCCCCCACCAAAAATAGTCTTCTAACTCTAACTTTTAAACAACATTATATAAAAGAGAAACCCCACATCAGACAAAAAAATTCTAAGGTTAAAAAAAAACCACCACAAAAAAAAAAACCCATCTTAAGTTTTTTGAATTGCATTTAGTAAAATTTCGCATAATGAACAAAACATGTTTTTCACATTTGTAAAGAGAACCAGTTTGTCTATCATTTTTGTGAAAACAAAAGTTCAGTTATTTCAAAAACAAAGATGGCGGGCGGGTGTTCAATTGTTTTTGCAATAACCTGCCTTAACTTCTTAACGGTTTGACCTTAAGCAATAAGGATCAGCCAAAATATAACTAATTTAGTTTAATTTTGTCAAAACTAGCCCCCTGGCGGAGAAGGATTTAACTAAATTAACTATATTTTGGTTGATTCTTATTGCTTAAGGAATGCTCTTTCAACTATACGAAATTTGTTAAAAATCGGTCAAACCGTTAAGAAGTTAAAGCAGGTTATTGCAAAAACAATTAAACACCCGCCCGCCATCTTTGTTTTTGAAATAACTGAACTTTTTGTTTTTACGAAAATGATAGATAAACTGGTTCTCTTTACAAATGTGAAAAATTTTTTTGTTTATTATGCGAAATTTATAGAAAATGCAATTTAAAAATTTAAGATGGCAGTTACGCCCTCTGGTGGACATTTTTAAAACTTGAAAATATTTTCCTGCGATTCTTCACGGCCGATTTACCTAATATTTTTTTTACACCAAAGTCATACGACGAACGGTTTCCGAGATATGGCCAAGGAACAATCTTATTGGGTCACCCGGTGCAATGGAAATACGCTCAAATCCACGTGGTACCTAAAGCGCACTTACTTTGTTCCTATCGACTCATTAGCTCGTACTAAAAAAATTATTTGAAAAATTCCTTTTACGAAGGCTTCAGGAACACCTCGATATGTCTACTCTGAATTCAAACCACCAATTTAGGGGGCATTTTTCAACAACACAACAACCCCACTGAATTGTCAACTTAATAGCAAATAGCATGGAAAAGAAAAAATTCTGTACTATGGCTTTTCTAGATGTTTAACAGGTTTTTGACTAAGTGTGCCACATTGGTTTATTATATAAAAATTAAAATCCCAAACTTATTTGTCACATTAAAAAAAAAAGTTGACGACAATTTTGAATTAAATAGGTAAGATAAATATTTCGCAACATGATTTGTATTTGTAAAATAAAAAGGTCGTGGTAAATAGTTGCAAAATTTGTCAAAGTCGAGAGGTCGCCAAACAAGGTCACGACTTCAAATAGCTTCCAGCCTCTGTTTATCGAAAGCCAGTCCAGGAGAATACTTTCTAATTGAATTACCTTAGAAAATACTGTCGCAAATCTGTAAAAGTTAACATAATTTGCACAGAAACTAAATCAAATGTAAATTAATCAGGCTCGTTGCAAAGCAACATTAACGAGATTTATTGCATTTAAAATTTTAAAAAAACTACTAAATCAACAGGGTAAATACTGTTTAACATTAGTAAACGGAAATCACGTGATTGCAAATTTTCACTGATAGACACTTAATTAATTACATTAAATGGTATCAGTATTACATTCGTACAAATTAAAACAAATCAGATCAAACGTAATAAAATCTGACCTTGCGCGTCTTCATTAAATTTATACTCAGAAAAAGTCCACTTAACGAATGATAACGCGCCAAACGAAAATCGTATTAAAACAAATAATGAAAACATGCACATAAGTATGTAAACACATAGCGACAGTTTCAAATTTTACAACAAAAATTTCCAAGTTCTTTTTGATTTCGATGTGTTTACATATTTATTAAAATAAAGTAAATAAATACCTGGAGATCTCGCTTCTGGTGCACTAGGACTGTAGTGACAAGGTCGTTGAAACGACGAAAACGGCGATGTATTTCGGAAGACGATGTAATCGAAGACGAAAAGTCGAATCAAAATAAGTCTTTATGATAATCGCCAAAATTAGCAGGTGTTACGACAAATTGAAAATCCGAAAACTTCGAAGATTATTTATTTCGGTATGAAAAACTTTTATAATCTGCAATTGCGAAGTGGCCGGGAGAAACACCCCTATCTAATTTTAAAACTGAAATTTATTTACATTTCCGTTACATAACGTGCATGTTAACACACAAGTAAATCCTGCGCAAGCGTAACGCAGACTACACGTGAAACCGCATAAGGTCTTTTTATAAAACTGATCCCAACAGAACTTTTTAGACAACGAAACACAAAATACGTTAGCAAAAATAAAATGAGTTATCGATTAATTTAAATGCGAAAATTCTAACGAAGGTCACACATTCTGTTACAGCAAATGAAATTTTGAATTATTTTAATTAATTTATTATTTATTTTTGATTTTAATTACAATAATAATTTAATATTGGGAGTAGGTATTCACGATGTAATTGATCCAATCTAAGTATTTATACACCATAGTGTAAATTCCATATTTATTTCGTCTCCCACATCCATCTCCAAAACTGGTAATGCCTTGAATACTGTAAGTTTTGTGTTTAACCTCATTGTTAGACGGACACATAAGTCCCCCACCACTATCACCAGCGCAAGTATCGGCTTCTCCCGACGCCCAACCAGCACAAAACATATTAGAAGTTAAGAAATACCTTTTGTACGACTTCAGACATTTGTCCCAACTGACGACCGGTATCTGTAATGAGAACTTAAGTTTTTTTTTGCATTGAACAAATTCAATTTTACTTTCGCTTCGTGCAATATTGTAGATCCGTATTCATCGGAACTGTTCAGTTTTCCCCATCCCATGATGGAACACAGTTCATTTGGTTCCGGTTGGGAAGTCGGTAAACATACAGGTGGGAGATTTACAGGATTTGGTAATCTGAGTAAAGCGATGTCGTTATCGACAGTTTGATGATTAAATCTTGGGTGCAAGAACATCTTTTGTACGGTCATTTCGAGTTCTCTTCCGTCGACGGCACTAAGATCGTGTTCGTTTAGACGCACCCTTAAATAATTACGTATGCAGTGACCGGCTGTTAATACCCATCTTGGTGCTATTAATGTGCCGGCACAAAATACTTCCTAAAAAAACATAAACTGTTGTAAAATTCGTTCACGATAGCAATAAGATGACGTCACATCGTAAGTTGTCATGTATGTATGTAACTTCGCTTTTCCACCAAAAACGAAACAGCCCGTTTTTTGGAGGTATCTTACACATTCAAAAAAAAAACGCTCTGAGGTTGACGCTCTTAAATGGCATGATCGGTCGACAGTTACCTGATATGAATTTATATCGGTCAGGGGACCCCAAGAGCCCAGCAATTTGGACGAGAATGTCAATTCATGTTTACAAGGAATATTCATTGACAATAAAGTTTGCCCTGACAAATAGACAGTCAGACAAATCTATATTCAGGTATATGCATATACGTGCTATCGTAACAGGTCCATTAAAGGAACTTGTCGACAGAAGTGTAAGCAGTGACATTATAGTTAGTTGGCTATAATAATCGAAGAATCGGTTTATGTATCTGCTTACACATCTGTTGACAAAGTTGCTGTAATGTAAAATATTTTATTTCAAACAGTACATTCACACAACAGATCCGAATTAATGCTAAAACTTAATTTTAACAAAAAACTATGTCTCCTTTTTTTGTTTCTGGAGTGTATATGTGGAAAATAGACGATTAACGTTCTCATTTAGATCTATCGCGATAGTATCTAGAGACGCTATGAACAAAGAAACTCACAAGGGATGGATGTTGACCTTCGGTTATTCTTAAAGTATAATCAAGTGAGAGAGAAAAGATTGGCAGTATCACAGTCTTTCGAAAATAAAAAAATAGTCAGAAAATTCTGGAATATGGACGAAAATGCCAATTCATGTTTACAAGGGATATTCATTAACAAAAAAAAATTTCCCTAAAAAATAAACAAGGTGCCCGGCATCCCCCATCTTGAAAAGGTATTGTAATTCTCTATTCAACCAAATACATGTTATTCCGAGAAGGGGGCTCTTGTTAGCATCTACAGAGAAATTTCATTAATTCGAGAGGTCTACTTCAAACTTGAATTGATCTTACCAACTAGTTCAGTATTTTTCATTGTTTTTAAGTAAAAGGAAGGCCCCCTTAAACCCCCTTCTACTGAAATAAAACGTATTTGGTTGAATAAATAATTCCAATACCTTTTATATAAGGTGCCACTTGACCCGCTTTGTAAATTAAGATGGGAGCTGTCGGGGCGCCCTGTTAATTTGTTAGGGCACATTTTATCGGTAACGAATGTTTATTGTAAACATGAGTTGGCATTCTCGACCGTATTGTAGTATTTTGTAACTTTTTTTATGTTTGTTAATTGGGCTGTGGGGGCCCTTGAAACTCCATGACCGAAATAAAAAGCATATATTTGGATAGAGAATTGAAAGGGTTTTCATATGAGGTACTTGTCGACCCATAATTTTTTAAAAAAAATTTGACATGGGGGTTGGAAGATGTCTCCCCTCCATACCAAAATTAACCTGCCCGTGCGTTTTTTTTTAAGTGTAAGATAGCTCCAATAAAAGGCCTGTTTCGTTTTCGGTGGGCCATCCTATATATAAAATAACTTTAATTTACATTACGGTAACAGATTGGCTGTAATAAATTACTAAGTTTGACGTCATCCTATTCTTAACATAATCACACTTTAGCAAGTGAAAAAAGCGACAGGAAAATTTATGAGATTAAATAAAAAAATTAAAACAAAAGAATATTTTTCTAATTACAGTTTATAATTTTCATCATTAAATTAAAAAAAAAATTTGTTGACAAGTTAACGACTTGAAAGAATTTTGTTAATTTATAAGGATTTATATCAATTAAATTAACGTTGGTTGTAAAATCATTTATAGAACCGGACAAGTCATGATAACTAATAATGTTGTAATGAAATTCTTGAATTTTTAATAAGAAATATTTTAACAGTTTTTACTGATTGGAAATTGAGTTTTCCTAAGATTGTGTAGCAATAATAAATATTTAAGAGTTTCCTTGAACTCATTTTTCGGTAACGTAATCAATAAAAAAATAAATATGTATTCAGTTTTAAAAATGTTTGATCGTGCTCTAAAACAAACCAGTCAACTACAGTCAAACCTGTCTAATACGGAACTCACCCTAAATCTATTGATGACAGCTACATGCCAGGGCCATTTGTACTTTTTCGCTTCTTTTCCGCCAATAATTTTTAACATTTTAGTTTTTTTGCGCGCTCTTCCACATTGTTTAGGTTTGAAATTGTACTGTTGTTCTGGTCTTTGACCCAATGGTTTTTTATTACTATACTCGTATCTTAATGTGTCTGAAAATTAGTAAACTTAATTGTACGTTAAATTAGATAATCGGAATTTAACCTATTCTTCTATTATTCGTATCTAATAAGTTTAAGACATATTGTTCGCAATTGGTGTTGTCGTGATAGCAATACGCCCCTTGACGTTGACGCTTTTTCTTTTTGCATCGTTCAGGTTTTTTGCATAGCCTATACCGGTATGTTCTACACTTTCGGTTACATTTTGACCATTTAGACCATTTACTCCACATTCGAGTGTTGACAGTTCCCGATCTCCTCATATAATCCTAAAAGTTTTAACGCGTGTTAAAATCGCAAAAAGATGCTGACCCAATTTATGCTAAGTACTACGGCAATTAACTAACGATGTGCAAAGTATTCGTTACATCATCTTTTACATATATGTCATTCGGACGCTAATAATAAACCCTCTTCCTTTATCTAAGTTGTGTATGTTTTGGCACAACCACTGCTTTCAACCGTAATTAACATGTGCGCCGCTATCGGGGGACCATGTGGTTGTCGGCAATAAATTTTTTTTTATATAATTATTTTTAAAAACTAAAAGGATCACTTACGTCAAGATGAACAACCTTAAAATCATCATCAAATCGCCCACGTCGTCTTCGTTTGCACCTGGGTTTCGGACAGGGTCGTTCTTCATACATTTTCGAATTTTGCATTTTGTACTAATACATTTTTTCATCCTCCTTTGTAAACAATCTTCGCATCTAGACCAATGAGACCACTTCGTATATAAAGGTAACGTGTTTCTTCGTCCAACGACGGTTTCATTTAAATTAGACATTTCGGTACTTACATTTCTAGGAGTTTGATTTGTACTAACGTTTTGAAATTCGATTTCTAGTAAGTCCGGTCTAATTGCATGTTCGAATCTCGATCGTGACTGAAACATACAGATGGATACAGTTTTTTTTGTCATCATATATTTTTAGATTAACTACATTTGTTTTGACGGGTGTTATTAATTACAATAATTAATTTTCAGTTTAATTAAATTAAAACTAATTTCACACTGTATACAGTGTGTCCAAGATAAAGTGCCGGTTAAATTACGGAAACGTTGATTTTTTTACATGCCGGAATTAAATAAAACTAATATCATGCAAAAAATATCAAAATAAATTAAATTTTGCAGGCCCCACGTACCAAAAAAGTAGCTTTTTTAATTTAAATATCACTGTAATTCCTATGTGTCCATTAAAAATTTCAAAATTAAAATAAAATTTGGTAATAATGCACATTTTCATTTTTCCTAAATTTTTTATGGGAAGCTGTTAGCCCTCGGGGTTTCATTTTCGATTCTTGCAGTTGACAATGTATTTCTATATGATTGAGTAAATTGATCAAATTAGTATCTACAATTTATAAGATAATCTTCCTGATAATCATGATCATTATAATTAATTTGTAACACCGGCTTTTCGTACCTACAGTTTAAAAAAACCTTGATTTATGTCAAACAAAAATATCAAAATAATTCATAATTTTAACTTGGTTGCCAAGAATTTGACGTGTTTCCGTTTGCCAAAACCGAAAAAAATTGTGAAAATAAAATCATCATACAGCTTCAACTAAAACATAGAAATTTGGTAGAAAACCCGATAAAAATTAAAAAAATCAATAGATGAAGCCAGTAAATATCAAAATTTAAAAAAATGGTTTGGCTTAAAAAGAAAAGATTAATTTTGAAAATCGTTTGTTAAAACATGACAAAATTTGAGAAACCATAAATAAAAGAGCTATACACTAACTTATGGCAAAGAAAGAGCAGGGCAGCATTTAAAAATGGAACACTCTGTATTCATGTCATTATTTAAATTTTTGTGGCTGTTGCATCTTGCTACGCAATTAAATTTGATACATTTTTTTTTAAATATTATTAATTTTTAAATTAAACATTTTTTATGTATTAGCTATTGTTTGAGTTCTTTAGTAGTCAAATGAATCACACTTTGTAATTCCACAGAAAGGTGTCATCTGATCAAATTCAATATTGAATAACGTTTGTCAATACAGTGTTTGCGGGATTGCATTTTTCGTTACGTTAAACGGCCATTTTGTGCTTATAATATAACGTAACCTAAATTGTCGAAAATGCGCACGCGGCGAGGTTACGGGTAACCTAAAAAATGTGAACCTGATATTTGACAACTTTGACAACTCAAAAGAAATATACAATTAATGTTCTTAATTTCACACTTTGCTGTTATAGTCTGAGTGCCCAGCAACATAAAGTATCATTTATAAATAATCAGTTGTAAGTTTTTAAGTGGCTTAATTACGTGTAGCCCGACAAGATGTTTCTATCGTTTTTCTAGAATCTGGAACGTTTCCACATAATCTCGTCAAAAAATATTTTCCCATTTTTCAGTCCGACGCGTAAAAATTGACTATTTAACGAAGAGAAAAAATTTATGAATAATTTTTTTTTTATTTTTCATTTTCAAGTGACATTTAATACAATAACCTACAGAAAAATATGTCCTTTTTGCTGAAAGTACCATTATTTATTATTTTTTACAAAAATTTTATAAAACAAAATTATTTATAAACTAACGTAAAGTCTGAAAACTAATTTTGAAATATAATTTCGTATTTTTAAAAATAAAATAATATAAAAATAATATTAAGTTGTACAAATATAATCAAATTTTAACGTTCGCTCTTCAAACACACCCGTAAACAAATACCCCCTTGAATACGTTCAGACCAACCAAGAGGAATTATTTATTTCGTTTTAATCAATTTAAGTTGTTTTTATGTGATCCATCGGGTATAAACGGTGTTGGTTGGTAAGTTACAGTTATTACAATTTCTTTCTATAAAAAAATTACATTCATAATAACAATTTCAAAAACAAACATTTTTTTACGTGAATTTGTTTTAATCATGTATTTTTTTATCATTTTTTTATTCTGAGCGGGAAGTAAAGTAGTGGGAAAGAAAGTAGCGGGACGGAAAGTAAGCGGGCAAGAAAGTTTCCGGGAAAGAAAGTAAGTAAACCCTCACATACGTATTGCAGTAATTGTATGACGTCATAATTATAATGTATACGTTAAAAAGATATATAATGTTTAATACTAAGATATAAAACGATTATTGTATGTTAAGAAGATATATCGATTTTGATGGGTACGTGATGAAACAAAGTGAAAGTATGAAGAGACAGCATTGAGCAGTGAATAATGATGGACGTGTTTTAACAAAGTGCATAAAAAAATTTATATAGTTTTTTTTCGAAAAATAATAAAAAGACGTGTAGTGAACTGAATTTTTGTTGCACGTTAAACAAAGCGCAATGAAATAAAATTATAAACAATTAATCAAAGAAGCATATAAACGACCTATTGAGTTAAGAGGTCATTGCAGAGAAGACGTTGAATGTCGCCGTAACATCACGCACAAAAAGCACGAGATCTATATTTAAAATACTGAAAATTCGATTATTTTATTTTGTTTTTAAAAATTAAAATTTTGTTAAACCATAATCCACGTTTATTATTATGAATCCAAGCCACAAAAAAATTATTTTCACTACAGGGTATAAAGGAAAAATGTTCAAGCCCATTATATTCTACAATCATTAACTTAAAGACAATAATCTCTTATTTAATTACTTTAGGAATAACTTAAAGTCGTCAACATTACCACCCCTTGTGGGGTCGCTAGATATTATCGTCACAGATCCAAATAAGAAAAATAATCTCCCATTATCCACATGTACACTAAAGAAGTAAAAAAAGAGATATAGACTCGATCTTATGTAAAAATCAATTATATAAATTCCATGGCATTGTAGATCAACATTTAGTATTCAATATGATTACCGTAGCAACACAAAAAATCGTTAACTAAAATTAATACGTAGATATTAGTGTGGCCTGGAGTTGGGTCTAATGACTGTCGTTGTGTTACGGTTCAAAATACGCGAACCCGAACGTAGGTTGCGAGAGTTGCACGTTGCGACGAAAATCAAATTAACCGCGCATGCTACGATTTTCTCATTGGTGGATCAATTTATTCTCAACATTAATAGAAACGACAGGCGGACATCTTGTGACTTTTCTTTCTATTGGGCGGTTGTCGGTGCTTCACGAAGCTAAAAATTACACGTAAAAAATCAATGTGGCTTCAATAATTGCAAGTTAAATTAGTGTAAAAATATAAATCCAATCGATTTCGCCGTAAGTGTTTTCTTTTGCTATTTCTGTTGTTGTCTCGTGGTTGTGTTAATTTCTAATTACAACGTATGCTTTAGCACGTGTCTTTCCTTAATCACCAATCTTAAATTGGTACGCTCACTTTAATTTGGGGTGTAACAAACAAAAACTTACCTGAATTTTAGACATATTTGATTGCGAACTCTAATTATTTTGTTGTTGCTAATGCACGCATGTTTCATGCGACAGAATCTCTCACTTCTCCCAAATTCTTCTAATATTTTAAGTTGTATTTGCTATATCTACATGTCTTTTTATCTTTCTGATTTGTGTTTGATGTAGCGTAGTAGACCTTAAGTAAAACCTATTGAATTCCTGTTGGTCGGTTTTATTTCTCTCTGTTATCCAGCAGGTAGCGCCTTGTTACGCAGCAGTTTATTTCTTTCAGTTCCCTCAAAACCTTCCCAACTCACCGACTAAGCCAGACACTGCTGTGTTAACTCCTACAAACACGAAATCTTCCACGAATTTAGTGCGCTATTTCGAGCCAAATATTATTGTTCTTTTTTTTCTAGGTTGTATCGCTAGAGCCGTCACTTTCTTTTTTATTTTTATTATTTGTGAACTACAACCGTTACAGTTGATTAAAATTTCTTCCAAACGTTTTTCTAACGCGAGTGGTCACAACCATCTCCATTGTTGGATTTGATTAATGAGGTTAACTGCGCAGGTTGTTTTTATTCTGGCTCAAATCCGATTTTTCGTAAGAATCCGTTATGGTGTTCTTGAGGTTTGGATTCCAGATCTGGTTGGTCTCAGGGTTTCTTCCTTCCTGTTGAAAGTTTTTTGGTGTTTATGGACTTGATGCCCTCATTATACAACCTGTTATGATAACCGTGAGTCACTGCCAGTAATTTTTTATGCCTAGTTTCCATGGATTTCTTGGTGGTTCTTATGCATAATTTGCCACAAGAACAAGGTATACGATAAACTCTAGTTGCTGAGAAAAGGCCTCTTTTGTCCATTCTTGATCCGATGATCATCTTCTTGGTTGGTTTGAAAATAGTTTTGATACCGTGCCTCTTTAGAATTTTTCCAATGCGGCCTGTGACTTTGGATGTATATGGTAGTTATGCGTGGGCCGTAGTCAATCGATTTTTGGGTGCCGGTGCTATTGGTTTTTTGGACCGCATTGCTCTTACGATCTTCTTCCTAATGCATCCGTTAGCCTCAAAAGCAGTTCCGTTAGGGTCTTGATTACATCAACTTTTGGCTTGGGTGATTAGTTCTATAAAGCATGCAGGTACCTGTTCGTGTATGTAGGTTCTCTGTACACTGTATGGCCTAAGTTTTTCCTCGTTTTTCATCAGCACATTTAAGTTATTGTTCATCTTCTGTCTCCTTAGTAAACTAGATACTAGAATGTCCAAGAAATTGGTTAAGCTTCTCTATGCCGTGTTTCCAAACAAACATCTACGTACTGCTGGCTTATATTTCGTGGTCTCAATAACTTCCAACTTCACTATCATTTACTCAGCAAACTTACTATTGCCACTCCATCAACTTGTTCCTTCATATCTGAAGATCAAAACATTCATTCAGTGGCACTTTGGTAAACAACAGAACCGTGTCAAAGCTTACAAGGATATGTTGGGGTTTTGTGTTTCAAATTTTGCGAACAAAGTCTACTAAGTCCTTAACTAGCGATTGAATTTTCCTATATGTGGTTGGAGCAGAGATGCCAAGTTCCTAGCTAAGTAGTATGTTGGTGATCCACGAGCGCTCACTATTGGTATCTTGGGTAGGTGAAGTCTTAGAGGAACATCTTCAGATCTTAAAATTCGGTATTGAGTATCTTCCGGTAGAGAAGTCGACTTGATGAGTCGATTAGTGAATCATAGTCTTGTTTGTGTAGGATCTTTCCTTAGGAATCTGTAGCTTGCACGATCTAGAGGTTCCACAATTTTTTGGTTTTTCTGGTTTTTAGAAGAACACTGGTGTATCCTTTATCATGTAATAGAATGACAAAGTCCTTATTTGCGTTCTGGCCACTTCTCAACAAGTTGTTCTTTGGAGGCTTTGCCTTTCTAAGGGCATTAGCGGTTACTATTCTTATTGTTTGTGCATCTTCATCCGGTAGATGTCTGATTGTTGCTTCCGTGCTGGAGATGATATCTTCCGTATATCTTGTTCTTGTAGAAAAGTATACATAGGAAGAGATCACCACCAGTATAAATATTACCTACGCAGCCGATCTCTTCAGTCCATATCCAACATCGGAGATGGAAGGACCTCTGAAGAAGCTGACCACTCGCGTTAGCAAAACGTTAGGAAGAAGTTTTATTTTGATATTGTAGCTTTATGAAGAGACATCCGGACTTAGTTTTAAGAACCCCAGCTCGCGCTAAAGAGTTTAACAGAGAGAACGTAACGAAATTTTTTGATCTTCTTTAAAAAAATTGTGATGAGAATAGGTTAGACGGTTCAATATGAACGAAAATGGATTTTCCACTGTTCAAAAAAGATGCCAAAAAATAATTGCAACTAAAGGCAAAGAACAAATTGATGGCCTTTTGAGTGATGACCGAGGAGTCAATACTACATTTGGTGCTGTTTCAGTCCGGCGGATCAGTTCGTTCCAGAGATGATTATTTTTTTAAAAGATTTCGAATGGCACCTGAATTAAAGAATGGTGCTCCAGAAAACAGCATTTTTAAAATACCTGGGAGTGGATATATACAGGGTGTTTAAAAAATACGTTCCAATATTTGGCCATTCGTCAGCTATGGAAATACCAAACAAAATTTGTTCGTTTCTGTCAGTCTAGTTGCCGCATTTGTTGTAATCATTGTGTGGCTGTCATTGTTAGTGTTATTGTTGCTATTGAAGTTGTTGTTGCTGTTGCTCATTGTTAAAATTTTTAAATATGCCGGAATATACCAATGCAGAAATGGCAGACATGCATTTCATGTATGGCAAGGTCGGGTACTTCCGTGTGCCAAACTTTTTACAAATTTACATCAAGGTTTATGCGAAGTTGGATCGTTTAAATCAAGGAACGGTGATGGTGGTCGGCCTAGATCAGTTTCTACTCCCGAGGCGGAACTTAACATTTTAAGAAGAATTGAAAAAATCCAAGTACTAGTACTAGAAGACTCTCTACTAAAACAAATATTAATTCTTCCCTAATATAGGCTCTTACTGTGGCTGATTATGCCGCACGACTGGTGTTTTGTCGAAAGATGCTGACAAAAGTTGCGGAGAACCCAAATTTTGTTAGGGAAATTTTATCTACTGACGTGAAACCAGAAATGGCATTTTTAATTTCCATAATAGCCATGTTTGGGCCGACGAAAACCCGCACACCATTATTTAATCGAATCATCAACACCGATCTTCAATCAACGTTTGGCTTGGTGTGTTGGGAAACCATCTGATAGGACCTTGTTTCCTGCCTAACCGTGTGACTAGTCAATTGTACCTTGACTTTTTGCGGAATACCTTGCCACTGCTGTTAGAAGATGTACCCCTCAACCACAGAATTAAAATGTGGTTGATGCACGATGGAGCTCCTGCGCAGTATGCAGTCTTGGTCAGAAATTACCTAAACAAAAATTACAATGGCAGGTGGATAGGGCGAGAGGGTCCAGTTGCATGGCCACCTAGATCTCTCGACCTCGCCCGCTCAACTTTTGCATTTGGGGGTATTTAAAGACATTAGTTTATTCAAGTCCTGTGAATAATTTAGATAAGTTACGAGAACAAATTAAACATGCCTGCCTGTTCGTACAAATCCGCGACTCTTTGAAAGAGTGCGGCGTTCACTTTTACGGTGATGCGAAATGTGTATACAAATGGATGGAGGACATGTTAAACATCTTCTTTAAGAATCATTTGTAATTAAAATGTTGTATTTATACTGATATTTGTTCTATTGAAAACCTCGTTGAAATACATATGACCTTCGGTTTACCCACTTCCTTAGCTAACTTGATAAATACGACAAATTACTTCTACTGAGCGTAAATTATTTTAATTTCCAAAAAAAAGGTTGTATCTGGGAAACGGTTGATTTTTGGATTTTGTTTTATTTTGACTTTTTGTTTGTACTGATGAGATCTATAAGTGGGCCAAATATCGGAACGTATTTTTTAAACATCCTGTATATTCCTCATTATTTGTTAAGTGGTTGAAACACTTTATTTCTATGGTACATCATAGTGAAGAACCAAAAATTCTTTTATGTTTGGACGGCCATACAACACATAGCAAAAACCTAAAAGCATTGGAATTAGCTTGCGACCGGGAATTATAATGCTACAACTATCGCCTCACACCATACATCAATTACAACCAAAAGACGTGCAGCTACAATTGAAAATGCAGGCAGTGGATCCAGGGCCACTGGTTTCTGGCCAGTCAATAGAAATATTTTTGACAAAAAGGCTTTCCTGCTGGTGATAATCTTTGATCCAAAAATGTAAATATTCTGTATCACAAGGTAAAATAAACTGTTTTTGAAAGTTAACTATTACTTCATTTTTTTTATTTATAGACCATCTTAAATCTCCACTTAGGAGCAGTACACTGCATGTGTCTATTGATTAAATCTCCCCGATTTCAAATCCATCTAGCAGCAAAAAAATAGACGTGTAAAAGAAAAAGGAAAGATGCTCAACAAGTTAAAAGTAGCCCGTATAAGGAAGAACTGCTGCTATGGAAAAATTGGGAGAAACAAAACCAAAAAAATACATTTTTTGTAAATAAGAAAAAACGATGACAATGCTACGACAAACCCTCTAAACCTTTTACTAGTTTATGTCCTGGTGATAAGAAAGCAGATTTTGCGTCCACATCATCATGGTATTGCATATTATGTAAAGAGGATTTTTGATTTCTTAGAATATTTAGCAAATTTGATTTCTTTAACAAACAATATTTTAAAATGCTGCAGTGAATTTATTAGCGTTTCCCTACACATTGTGCAGTGGTCTAATTAAGGAAACTAGAAGTTCATTCGTGGTAACTAGTTATCTCAAATGGACCACACATAGCTGTAAAAAATAGGTATTATTACGTATATTTGTTTGTATCAAACACTATCGTTTTAGTCAAAAAAAATTAAAAAATCAATAATCAGTGCATTTTTGGCAACCTTCCTAATAAATTTGACAGTTCTTATAAGTCATTATTGATTGGCCAGGGGTATATTTTAATGATGCTCCGCATCAATTTGTAAGTAGGGGACAATTGAATGTGTATCACGGTGCCCAGTTAGTTTGCTCAATTGTTCTTTTTGCCCAACGTTTTTTGCCAAACCTTTACAGCAGTTGCTCGAATCTAGTGGTCTAGTAATATTTGCTTTCTTGGCATTAAAACCCATCTCTTCAGCTGATGTAGCAATCCAATTTGAAATTTCGTTTGTCCAATGGGACAATTTTTGCACCATACTTAGAATTCTCAAATGATGGTAAAAACTTCTCAATTTCTCATATTTAGGTATTTTCCCACGGTTGGGTCTTCTTCTTAGTAGTGCGGACAATAGTAGGAGTCAGTGAAACACAGTCCTTTATTTACTGAGGCTGGAGCATCTTGAAAAAGGTTGACTTCAGCCAGTCAAAACGTCGATTTAAATCAAGAACTGTGTTTCACTGACTCCTACTTTCTTGGTAAATACTGGATTTATTCCACACGACCAGAAGTTTTTTCTTTTTTAAAATAATAAACAAGACATTTGCATACTGGTCCTCCATACCAAGCGAGTTCATATCCAGGTATCAAGAAAAATTTTGGTTGAAGACCCATGGGAGTATTTTCATCACACAAATTTCACAATTTGTATTGTTCTTATTTTTCAACATTTTTAGCTAACGAACTTTTTTTTTGAGAGGTGCGAAACGTTTTTCTTTTAGCATCTCTTCAACCACCAAACTTGGGATTACCAATGTAACTGTAACTAGTGAGCGATGTAACTCCACTTTACTTTCACAACATTTCTTTAAAATCGGATTTCTTACACCGTTGAATATTTATTGATTTTATTCGAAGAACTTTTTAAATTTATTCATCTTATTACGTAAACAAACTTTTCGTTCACTATAGTTTTGGCTAGTACATGATTTTCTAACCGAATATCACTCTTGCATTACTTCATTTCTTGAAAATTTTGTTTTGTTCATTGCTGGCAGTGCAATCGCACTCGCCTCCGACTCGTGCGGTTGATACATTGCCCCAGCAACGCATTTAAAAAAATTTCGGAAAGAATTAATGCATTCGGGATATTATAGCTGAATATGATTTTTCTAATAATTTTATATCTGTAACATAAATATATTGAAAATCAGTCTTATTTATCAATTTGTAGTATGATAATTTCAGAGTGTATCTTAAAAAAACGTATGCCTGGGCAAAAATTCAAACAAGTGTGGTGTCTTCATCTTAAATGCGACACACTGTATCTATTAGTAAACGAAAAGAATAAATAAACGAAAGGTGGGACGTGAAAAATGGATTCTGCCCTAAAGTAATAATGCACACGTAGGATGAAGAAGCGTGGTAGATTTTATTTAATGCGTCGACAATTATTGAAACAGTTACAAAAACAAATATGCAAATATTAACACAATTGGATAGTTCCGAGTGCTGAATAATAAACTATCGACATTCGATACTATGTATTATAATTGCCTATTAATTGTTTCGACAAAAATGATGCGACAACAATTAGGATAAGAATCGTAATTTGCTGATGTCCACAATGAACAATGAGATGATTTTGAATTTTTTAAATAATTAGATAAATCTCGCATATAATAAATTATGATTGTCACAGTAATTAACAAACCGTTAATTATACTTTGATGCTTGTGAAGCTGTCCTGTTAGCCAACTCGTCCATTGCATTAAATTTTGCAAAACTTCTCGGTGCCAGCTTAGCGGTTTGTTAATTAAACTAAGTCTTTTTTCTTAATATCAGCCAAGTAGAAGGTATTTAGAATAGTTAACTCCTTAACTCAAGGATAACCACAGCTTTGGCATACAAAAAAAAATCTGATTACGTACGATTATTCACTAATTGGTTATCTGATTCTAGAGTTGAAAGATTAATTGCGCAGATATTTTGCATTTGCATTGCAATAATACTGAATCAATAATGCGTAGTACACGTGTACGTGTACTTCGAAATGACATTGAATTGTACTACTTTGATACGTTCTACAAACGTACTATGTACAAACTTTCGGTTCTTGATTTGTATATGATTAAAAGATAAAAAAAAAATGTGCCATGGAATGTTGAGGTGGCAAAGTTTAATTATAATCCCCGTTTTTTTGGTTAATAAACGTAATGCTATAAAATTTATGACGAAACTTTCGTAATATCTAAATTAAGAAACAAAGATGCATAAACCCGCCGTAATAACTTAGTGAAATAATAATAATTTTGGGTCACTCGGCTATTTTAATACGCTGTATTGTTGTGATAGATGATAATAAGCATAGGTGTTTTCTTTTGTTGGTCTATTCGGGTATGGATAATAAAAACCTATAAATAGCTTCTCATAAAGCAATTTCCGTCAAGTTGTTCTTTACCGAATGAGACGAGCAAGCAAAGTGAATGAGGTAACAGGTTCATTTTCCAACCTCAAAAATGTATACAGGGTGTAGAGTTTTGATTAAGAGGAATGAGGCACTTCCGCTTATTTAAATGGAATGTAGTATATATACAGGGTGTCCCAACCGGGAACGCCATCGATAGATTATAGAAAAACTGTACATGGGAAAAATTTGAAAATTTGATAGTATACTAACATCGACGGGGGCAGTTCCGCTAAAATATTTTCAAGATGGTGACACTTCGGTTATACCGGAAGTATGTGTCAACTTGCTTATTTTAAATGGAACACCCTATATATCATTCTATTTTTGAATTTTGCACAAAATTCTAGACACATTTGTGTATAATGTCCGATACCTAAAGTCTAACTGTTTTGAGAATTTTATGTAAAAAATGACGTTTTCAGGCCTAAACAAAATTATAAAATTTTCCTATACTAATGCCTTTATTATTTAATTGAAATAGGTTTCCTTGTAGCAGGGGACCTATTTTAGTTATGTCGATATTTTGATAATAAATTAATACAGGGCGATTAAAAAAAAGTTAAAATTAAATTCAAAAACACGTCAAAAGTCATTTTTTTAAATGCAAGGACCATGTTTTTATAATTTTATCTTATTTAGCATCCAAAATAAGGTTGACTTTGTACAAGGTTGTCTATTCAAAAAATTCATGGTTTTCGAAATATTGGCAATTTAACTTCTTTTGTTGCACAAATGCTATTGTATTTCTTTTAATATGAATGGTTATTCCTAGTTGGCCATGATGGCGTTAGAAAACAATCATCTGTCAAGGATATGTCAAACTGTTAAAAATTTTCAATAATCATGCCAGGACGCTTAAATTATACAAACGAAAATTACTTAAATTTATTTATTATTTATGGACAATGTGATAAAGTTATATTAAGAACATGTGTTACAGTTAACTGTATCGACTGTGGGTATTAAAGTGCATATCGATACCAAAGCGATAACTTTAAATGCTTGAAACACACGTGTCGATAAAGCCAGGTGTTCTTTCGTTGCGTGTGTACTACTGTACAAGTAATTGCCCTGCTTTATCGACACACGTGTGTTTTCAAGCATAATAAGTTATCGCTTTGATAACGATATGCACTTTTAACACTCACAGTCGGTACAGTTAACTGTTGGCATTTCTTAGTTTGATACACACAGTTTGACATATCCTTGACAGATGATTGTTTCTAACGCCATCAAGGCCAACTAGGAATAACCATTCATATTAAAAGAAATCAATAGCATTTGTGCAACAAAAAAATGTTAAATTGCCAATATTTCGAAAACCATGAATTTTTTGAATAAACAACCTTGTACAAAAGTCAACCTTATTTTTGATGCTAAATAAGATAAAATTATAAAAACATGGTGCTTGCATTTAAAAAAAAAAAATGACTTTTGACGTGTTTTTGAATTTAATTTAATCCTTTTTTTATCGCCCTTTATTAATTTATTATCAAAATATCGACATAGCCCACTAAAATAGGTCCCCTGCTACAAGAAAACCTATTCCAATTAAATAATAAAGGCATTAGTATAGGAAAATTTTATAATTTTGTTTAGGCCTGAAAACGTCATTTTGACATAAAACTTAAAATAAGTCCAAAACAGTTAGACTTAGGTATAGGACATTATACACAAAATGTGTCTAAAATTTTGTGCAAAATCCAAAAATAAAATAATATATAAGGTGTTCCATTTAAAATAAGCAACTTGACACCTACTCCGGTATAACCGGAAGTGTCAGCATCTTGAAAATATTTTAGCGGAACTGCCCTCGTCGATGTTAGTATATTACCAAATTTTCAAATTTTTTCTATGTACAGTTTTTCTATAATCTATCGATGGGGTCCCGGTGGGACACCCTGTATAGGTACCTAAAATAACTTTTTTTTAGGTGATATTAGAAACGTACATAATATTGTGTTGTTTCAGACAAACTTTTTACTGTTTTAACATTTCAAACAGTATTTGTTTCTTGACATTTAGAGGTTATTTTGCGGTTTCATATATAATGTAACAGTAGAATATTGGTCTATTTGATTTGTCGAGAATAAAAGTCACTATAAGACTCGAGAATCTTCCAAATCTTAAAATAACACATGAAACTGGGTCAGCTAATAAAAACCTTTTTGAAGAAAATAATTTCACTTTGGAGTTAAAATATAATTGTTTTCGTTAATTTGCTGTTTCGCAACACCTCCCACAAACTTTAAGCTCAACAATTATATTGTTTAACCCTAGTAAAATAATCTACTATTTTTTTTTAGCCGTTTATTGTTAGTTTTTTTGTGTTATTTTTCAAATGTTCGAGATTTTTGAGTGTTATGTGACGTTTTATTCTCGACAAATAAAGTTGGTATTTTACTGTTATATTCATAAATGACATAACCGAGGTACCAACCTCTAAATAGTTGTGAAAACAAAATAACTGTTTTGCTTTTTAATGTCAGACAGTAAAAGAATTTTTGAGCGTCTCCAGTAGTTCAAAATATGACGTTTTATTGTCGCTTGAAGAAAATAGTAGATATTTTATTAGAGTTAAACAAAAAATGTGACTAAAGTGCTGGAGGGTGGTTAGCCGAGACAGCAAATTAAGTCGAAACAATTATATTTTTAACTCCAAGTGAAATGTATTATTTTTTTTTCAAGTGTTTATTGCTAGTTTCATGTGTTATTTTCAAATTTTCGAGATTCTCGAGTCTTATAGTGACTTTTTATTCTCGATGAATCAAGTTGGTACTTTACTTTACATCATAATATGAGCATAACCGAGGTACCAACCTCTAAATAGTTGTGGAAACAAAATAACTGTTTTGCTTTTAATGTCTAGACAGTAAAAAGAGTTTTTAGCGTCGCCAGTAGTTCAAAATATGACGTTTTATTGTCGCTTGAAGAAAAATAATATTTTATTTTGAGTTAAAAATATAATTGTTTTTCCGCTTAATTTGCTGTTTTCGGCGAACGCCTCGCCAGCAAACTTTTAAGCTTGACAATTATGATGTTTAACTCCTAGTAAAATAATCTACTATTTTTGAATTTTTGTCTAAACACCGAGTTCTCAAGAAATAACAATATTTATCAATTATTAATAAAGTTACTGAGTTGAAACATTAACCAGAAGCCTCACAAATTAATCTTTGACGTTAACTTAATTGATAACTACACACCTACTGTTGAAGATCCCGGTGTTTATTTGCAAAGTATTGTTAGGAAGATATTTTTTTATTTTGTCGTTGTTAGCAACAGTAGGTAAATAGTTAAATGTCACATGAAATTTGACATTTAATTATTTACCTAGATGCTCACGTAGAATCTGAAGTCGAAGACGAGGTAGTGGTTTCGTGAACTAGTCCGCCAATTGATGTTGTGTTCTACAGTCAACGTCCCTATCTTGATGAGATCTCTGATAAACATATACTTCCGCTGTATATGTTTTGTGCGGAAATAAATTCAAAGTTTTGGTGCTGATCCGTTGTCTATTCTTAGGATAAGAAAAGCAGATAAGCCAATCAACTCTTTGTATAGCCGAGAAATCCAGATTGTTTCCTTTGAACCAAGATTAGCCGCAACAATCTCTGCCTCACAGGTCCAATTAGCAACTAACAATAGCGTCGACTTAGCGATGAAATAGCTGCACCTACAAATTTTACCACCACAGTACTGGTTGAGCGCAAGATGTCTGGATAGCCCGTAAAATCTGCATCACATTCGAGTAGGGCTGTTTTAGAGTTGCATTGGTAAACCAATTATAAATCAATGGTACCTGCGAGGTACCGTATAACTCGCTTTGCTCGTTCTACATCATCTTCTGTGGGGTTCTCTAATCGACGTGAAAGAATGCTGACACTAAAAGCTATGTCGAAACGAGTTCCACGAGCTACGTACAGTAGAGCGTCTTCAGCTTAACGATAAGGAAAATCCAGTGCCTTCCCTAATTTGTGAGCAATAAGCTTCTCCATGGGGGTGAGAACCGGGTTGCATTCAACCATATTAAACCAAGCAAGAAGAACGAAAGTTCTTTCGCAACAATCTCAAATCTAATTGGTTTAGAAATGAGTTCATATAATATTCACTGGTTACCGCCACAAGTCGATTGTCAACATAGAGTGCGACAATTAAACAATTAAATTAAGGAGATTCTGCGTGAAGTGCTAGCCAAAGCTCGCACACTAGGTCACCAAATTAAAGAATCCCTCAGCAATAACGGCTGTAAATTTGACGTGCGATCAATATTGAAGGGATTTGGTGTAAATGGGGCAGTTGAGCATGAGAATAGAACAATTCTAGAAATGGCTTGGACTTTTAAATATGCGAATACTGAAGTTAAGCAATATGGGCGGAACTTGTTATAACTACAGGCTATGTTCTCAACCGAGTCGGAAAAATCGTCTTTACGTGATAAGCCGCCCTGTGCGCTCTCATGTGGTCAGAAGCCCAGGATAAAACATTTAGGAGTTGTGAGCTCAAATTGCTATGTTCATTTTCCTACGCCCAAAAGACGCAAAATGGATCCAAAACCGGTTGTTGGCTATAACGTAGATGAACGATATCGAATCTATATTCCTGAGAAAAGAGACGTTATTTAATTTCGTGACGTCATCTTTCACAAAAAAATGAGAGAATGTGACAGTGGCGTTGTCTGACCAATAAAATTGGACAAAATTCTTCTGGATCGAGTGGATGAGAAGGCAGTCGATGAGTCCAAATCCAATACAGGTCTTTATTAATCCAGCGACGACACAGAACAGGACAGCGATCCTGTTGTACCAATTTGTGCAGCTACCGAGAATATCTAGCCCCGAAAGGAAACGTCCTGCATGGATGAATTACTTCGACACAACCTATTTTCTTGCTTACGAAAGACGAACCCAAAAATTTCAATGAAGCTGCCTCTGAAAATGGTAATGATTGGAAATTAGTCATGGACATTGAAATTCAATTTATACACAAGAACAATGCATAAGAATTAATTAAACTTCCTCCCGAAAAGAAAGCCATCAATAATAAATGGATCTATCGTGTAAAGCGTAATCCCGACGGAAGTATTGTCAAATTTCGAGCAAGGTTGGTCATCAAGGGTTGCGCTCAACGGCCAGTTATTCTTATGTTTCATTATTTCTAGGGATTCCCTAGTTATCCTCGGATAGTAGTTGTTGGTCCGTGATAGAACTTTGGCTTCCTCGAAGTTGATGATGTGTTTTCCTTTTTCGTATTAATGATTTATCTACCGCTCTGGACTTAGCGTCTCGGTGATGTTCCTTCTATCTACATTTTATGTTGCGTCCGGTTTGACCAATGTAGACCTTTTCGCATGAACAGTCAATTTGGTAAACTCCTTTTGTTGATAGTTTTGGTAAACTACATTTATTAGATGGTAGTAGTTGCCATTCCAAACCTAACACCGATATTCTTCTTCTGCAACGATTTCCTTAATTTGTCTTTTTCAGGTGTCTTGCTACAGGCGGCTCTAACTTCCCTTCTGGTATAGCCGTTCTTCATTAGGGCTTGTTGGACATGTAACTTAAGAAGATGCTAACAGCATGAATAGCGGAACATTGAACGAGGGAAGAACAAACACGGCTCAACACAAAAGATAACAATCTTAGTGACAACGGTCGCAAAAGCTTACATTTATACATAAGACGCTGAAAACGATCTTAAAATTGTTCCAGCGCGTCAGGTTTTTTTGAAATGGTAACAAATGGCTATTTTAACCATTTCTACGAATTTCTATTACGAACCAATTTCTTTTGTTTTAATCGCATTGCGTAGTACTACTAATTAGCTGACCGGATCTTCTTCTGATCTTGCCTTAATTGTCAGATGTTTTCCTAATCTTGTCTATGCTGGTTGGATCTTTCTCTGATCTAGCATTAACTGATTTTATCTCCTTCTGATCTTGTCTTTTCTGAGGTTCGATTCGTAATTAGCGACCTCAAAAAACCCATGCGTGGGTAAAACACTAAAAACTTGTTTTTCTTAAAAGTTAAATTACATTATCTTTAGATTTGTTCTGGCAACAAAAATGTTAGGCGTGTTTTTATTACTTACTTCATAAAATACAATTTTTTACTTTCTTTCTAAAAATATGGTCGATAGCAAATTAAAAATACGTTAAATGAAACCAAACAATACAATAATTATAAAGTAACTTTGTCGACAGATGTGTAAACAATTACAAAAGTCGGTTATTGATTATTATTGCCAACTAAGCGTTGATTAAAAAAAATCAAGAATAGCTTATTATAAATTCTTAAGAGAATTACTCGACAGGTATTGTTCTGGCGACAAAATTTGGAACGTCATTTTATTACTTACGTCATAAAATACAATTTGTCGACAGTGTAAACAATTACAAAAATGGATTATTTGTTTATTATTGCCAATTAGGCGTTGATTTAAAATGTATTTGGTTCTTTAAGACTGTTCAGAAGTAAAGAAACTTAAGTGTTAGTTGCACTACTAACCACTAATGAAATTTGTAACTCAAGCCACATAAAAGGTCAACTGAACGTGGAGACGTTTTTCAAATTAAAAGGGAAATACTACAAATACGTTATCTTCTTTTTGCTTTTAGTTTATATGCTTAAAAGGTGCGAATTGTAAGCTGTTTACTTACCTAGTTTTTGAACATCGAAGAAGTAACGTTCATATAGTATAACGTCGCAGCAACATCGTAATCAGTTACGAAAGGACGTTTACATGTGCAAACTTCCAGCTAAATCAACAGCGAATAAAATCTTTAAAATTTCTAAATAAATGCAGGCAAACTCCAAACATTGATTCCAAGACAATTGCTTGTGAATTAGATGTTTTCAAAAAAATAGAAACGATATGATATTTTTAAAGCAACGTTGTCAACAGATGTGAAGCAGTTACAAAAGTCGATTCTTTGATTGTTATTGCGCTTGCTTAAAAACAATCTCAAATCGCCTGCAAATTTGCAAAAGATTTTACAATTGTAAACAAACACCGAGAATCACTCGACAGCTGTTTCGTCTATTTAGGACTCTTCAAGAGTAAAATAATTGTACAATATTCGCGAATGGTTACATATCTCATTTAAATTAAATAGTGATCTGCACTACGAGGCTGCACTACATGTAGGAACCATCTCATTAGTTGATATTTATAAATGTATATAAAATTTAAAATACTAGATGTAATTTTAAACTCCTCGTTATGGAGAAGAATTGAACTAGTCCTGCATGAAGATTACAAATACGTTACTATGGATTAATCCATAGACTGTAAATCAATGAATGATTACCTTTTTATATTGAGTTTTATATTACCGATGGCGGCAGCACTATCGTTTCTGTTTGAATAGTAGTAATCATTTTCGTAAAATGATTACAAGTGGAACTAGGTTTTGTTATATTTTTCTCAAAATATTGTGAAATTCTATAATACTTGCTTTGTCTTTTTATTCCTATTTGAGGTACACGTATTTTTTAATCTAAAGAAAAGTTGAGGTCACTGAATGATTTTTACTTACTTCTATAGAAAATGAAATCAAACGTATCAAACGTGATACCTGATGAATTTGACTATAAAAAAGTAAGCATAATACTCTATCTACCTTTAACCACGAGTTTTCAGCTGTTATCAATGTTGGACGTTTTTAAAATGTAATTTAAAGGGGAATCATATTTGTTACGAAGGATGCCTGGCAACCAACACTCTAAATAAACAAAAGTGAAACCACATATGAAACACGTGTGTTATTGTTAAAACACCCACCTGCAGCCCGTTTTTTAAACACCGCAATTCGTGCATAAAAACCTTTCATCATAAATAACTATTTTAAGCAACAATTATTGTTAATACTATGTATATATAAAAATTTATTTTAATAATATATTCCAAATATGCAAATAAGGTATTCTATTTTTGTGTACTTTATTTTGTTAAATTTTACAAAAAGATGTTCCACGGTGGAGACTTGAACCTAGGACCGTACGATTATCAGAGAGACTTGCTTACCTTGACACATACGTGTCCTATCTTACACAAGGAAACTTATAAAGGTTATAAGAATGCAATAGAATCATAATTTAAAGTTTTGGTCAAATAAAGAATTATTGAGAGTAAACACGTGCAATTAGTTTAAGCACTAAGGTTGAACTGACACGTAGGTTTATCTAATTATTAAGTTGGTATTAAGTATGATTTATTTATATTTCAAATACGTCTTACAAAAAACTATTTAATTCGGTAATTATAGATATAGTTTTTTTTACATTCTTATACCACCATAAATAATGTATTTGAGATTAATTAGGTGCTTGAATGCTATCGGGTGGCGTAAAAAAATTTTACCGTAGAAAAACTATTTCAAGTTTTGAGTCTTATTTTCAAAGTATTACTTTTTGTTGGTTAATGAATATCATTTAAAACTTGATCGGATTTAGATATTTAAGTCAGAAATATCATTCTATGGATGTGGCTAAAGTTCCAGTTCAAAACAATTCCCTGTCATAGAGCCCTCTAATTAGTTTTTCTATTCTCTGGTATTAAAGCAAGCAAAAGGAATTTAGCAGAATTAAAATTCTAAGTTAACTAAACTAAATGTGAAATTTGATCAGACCTACTCAATAAATAATATAAAATTCATTTTAAAAAATTGACTCTTAATAATAGGTTCTCATCTCATTTGATCGTAAAGTTTTACTTAAGTAGTGATAGCAATCCAAATTATATTCGAATAGTAAAGAATTTATATTAAGTGGTTCTTTCAACATAATTAGCATGGTAATAGTTCATAATCGCTATTTTACATAAAATTAATCTAGACTTGCTCGAATTTATTATTATATAAATTTGATTTCTATTGAAGATTAATCACCTAGAAAGTAATCAATTTGGTGTTTTTTTAAGACAAATTCTTTTATTTAATAACATTTTGATGTTCTGGCAATAAATGTTTATATATTTTTTGAAATTTAGAACGATTTTTAGTTCATTTGTAGAAAATATATTCAACTAATTTCACAACTATAAAACAAGTCCATATGGTTCGCCTATAACAATTTTTTTAGGTTCAGTGGCTACAATATAAAAATATATTCAATTATACAGGTTGTCCCACCTTTATAGACTGCCTGTCAACTTTGACATTTTAAACGGAAAATATATTTTTTATTTCTTGTTTTGAAAATAAGTGAAAAACTGTGAAAATTCTCTGTATACAGATCTTACTCAAAAAGCAACAGTAACGACCCTAACTGTACACACTTTAAAAGTTAACATTGGTTATACAGGGTATGAGAAAAAAATGTCAAACTTTTGTAATCAAAAAATAATGATAAAATAAAATGAAACATCCTGTATATTTTTTCCCAAATCGATGTAGAATTACACTTTCTGCAAGTTTGCTATACACGGGTGTCCACTATAATTCAACTCTTAGCGGTAAAACTCATTTTTATTAAAAACACACATCAACCTTTTCCAAAAATCAAGAGGCGATAAAATGCAAACGTCAAACGGTTACGTTTTAATTTTGCTTAACTAAAATACATATTCCATCACTTCTTTCATCCACTCTACGCCTTCCCAGAATTACAGTTCTTTTTCCTCTCTTAACTCCTCATATTCTTTCTTCATAAGTTTCATAGTTTCGCTTCCATCCCTACATATTCAACACCTTCTCTTCTTCTCCTCCCACCAATACTCGTTATCATATTCCTCGTTTCCAATTTTAAATCACATTACCATCCTTTTATCTTTTAAATTCATATTACTCATTAAGTATCGCAGCCTACCTTCTGCTAGTCGATATCTTTTATTACACCTTCCGTTTGATATCTTTGCACTCCTTTCATGACTGCGTATTTTTATCCTTTCTCCGTTCCTTTATACTCCACTCTTTATCTCTTCTTCTCTCCATCTCATCCCTAGCAAAACCTACTATTTACTTATACTATAGTCTCTTATCTTCCCTGTTCATTCTTTATCCTCTGTTTCTAACTTCTCTTCAACATATAGAATCACATAGTCCTATCTCTTCATATCTCACCTCCATCCTCCCTGCCTGTATTCTTATTATATATAGTGTTATGTTCTCTTGTATTATATACTCAAGTCTACTTCTAGATAAACCCAGTGTTCATTTCCCTCCCAAACACCCTTTCTCCCATTCCCCCACTTGACCTAGATTTTAGAGCCACATTTTTCAGTCGGTTCCGACCACAAAAATGCAGTCGCGTCGCTGCAGTCGAAACGGACGTCTGCAGTAGGTATACATCCTAAACGACGCCGCAGCGCACTGCGACATAAAATCAATGCAACCATAAATCAACTGTAAAATTATGGCTGACTCAACCACAATTAGTGGTGGGACTAATCCCAACTTGTGGTTGTCTAAACTGCAGAATAGTGTTTGTGTTCTTATTCCTCTTTTTGGCCAACTCTCTGATAAGTGCCTCGTTTTATTATATCTTAAATTGTACCCTAGACACTTTAGTTCATTTTCCCCCCCTTTCCTTTTAAAATACATTATTTTCGTGTTATTTACAATAACTTTTAAGTTTTTCTTCTCTAAGGACCTCCTCACTACCTCTATTACCCCCATCTCCTCACCTCTCCTTTCCCTCTTCGTCTTGCACCTTGTTTCCCATAACATTCCTCTATCCACGTTTTCAAAACCTAAGAAAACCTTGCTTTCTTTCTTCTCCAACATTTTATTCACTATCTGTCTCATAATATAAATGTTCTTCTCTTTTTCCTAAACTCCGCTTGTCAGTCCGGTATTAATTTCCTTTCTTTTATTTCCCTCTCTAACCTTTTTCTTAGAACCTTCGCACTCTTACTCCCTATAATTGTTTATTTCCGTCTTTTCTTTTTACACTTATGTATTAGGCAAATCTTGGCATCTCTCTATACCTTTAGGAACCCTTTCCTCTCCAAATGCTACTAAACAGTCCGTTTATCAATATCTTGTTTTTTTTATATATTTCCGTTGTTCTATCCGTACTCTATCTGTTTCTTCTGCCTTTCCTATCTTTACTTTTTTGATCGTTTTCTCTATCTCTTCACCCTTTCTAGCGGCCACCTTTTGTTTCCACTATTTTTCTTCTCTAAGCTTTCTTTTCTTCTTTCTTCCATTAAATGCACAACATGTTTTTTTCCACTTCCCTTCCTCTATATTAACATGTCTACTCTTTGTCTTGCTTCTCCTTCTGTTCACAAACAGCCACATTTGTCCTTCGTCTTTAACAAGTTAAATTTTTTTCCCTCTCACACTCTCTGTTCGACCACTGATTTCTTCTTTCCTCTTCCCTGTTATTTTTCTTCAGCGTTTCTTCCATTCTTCGTACATACTAACCTACTTATTCCTTTTCCACTTCCTCTTCTTCAACTGGGTTTTCTTCCATCTTATTATTATACATTTCGATACTCTCTTCCGTCCATATTTTTTCTCTCTCCATTCTTCATTTGTTTTCTCGTTTATGCCATGTTCCCCATAATATAGAATTTTGGAATTAAACGTCAAAAGGTACGTCAATTTTCGTGTGTGTTTTTTAGGGGTTTTTGGTGCAAATATATAATATGGAAGATGATCAGTACCTTACAGTACTCCATGGTCAACAAGAAAAACATGTTGTTCCTGAGAATCACCACTTTGGTTTCCGAAACTGGTCATCAAGACCCTCCCGGATAATTACGAAAAAATGTACAACACAATTTCACAAAACACAATCACATACTAATATAGGGCACAACAAATATTCTGCAAATTAGTGTTGAGGGGGTTGAGTAAGGACAAATCAGATTTCTTGTCTAATATTTGTTTCAGGAACAAGGTCGATATTTTACTTTACAGGAAACACACTGGGGAGATGAGATTGTTTTGCTATTTCTTTAACCTACCTTTTTTCCGTCATTATCGTGACTGGCGCTTGGACCGGTCTATTATGTGTCGTCATGCAATGGCTGTGTGCTATATTTATGTTCTTATTGCACCTTCTATGATGTTTACACGCTTGGTTAATATTATTACATAGTGGAATACTAAAGGTGGATAAGGTAAATGCTTTGCCAAGACGAACCAATCCACAATTGCGCACGGTTTCGTCATCACACTGTACAGGTTTATACTGATCTTCTGGGGCACCATACATAACACTTACATCACAATATATTTAAAATGTACCATACGATTAAATAAATTATCGTATAGAAACACATCATGGTTGATCATCTGATTCCTCCATGTCTCCTTATTCTAAATCTCTTTACGTATTTTCGTTATCCTCATTCACAATTACGTAATCAATAACTGATTCCCCTCTCTTCACACGTACCCAACAATGTTTTCCTTCTCCGTTTAACTACTTATCCTTAGATACCCTCTTGCTTATTTCTCCATTATCATTTCTTCTGCCTAACAACTTTTTCAATGTAACTTCTTATTGCATCCATCCCTTTTCCATAAACTGTAATTATTTCGTATTTTTTTTTCTTTCATACATCTCCTAACCACACCTTGCATTTGCTCATTCCATTTGCCTTGTTTATATCTCCATTCATTTTTAACTCCCGTAATTATGCCACCTTTTGCTCTTTTCCTTTTTACCTATGCTTGCGCAAATTGCACTTTCCACTCTGGACCCTATCCTTGAATTGCTGAGAATTATGTTCTCATGAGAAAGACGAAAATTCTATTAAAAACGTAAAGTTGGTATTCTTGAAAATTTCCCAGCTCCTATTTCTATTTCTACGACGTTGAAGGGATATTTACCCACATCTTCATATATCCTATGTTTATTCTCATCTCATTTCTTTCCAATTCTTATGTTTCACATCTTATGTTCACTTGCATTTTTCTTTCTATTCTAGTTCCCTTCAGTTTTCTTTTATTTTTTATTATGTTTATTTTCTTTTCAAAACTTTTAACTTTTATTAACACTATTCCTATCTTTTATTTCGTTAATCTCAATCTTGTTTTTCAAAATCTCTTGCACGTTGGTACTGATTTCGGCAGAATTAAATTGCCACCCACCATGATCACTGCTACAACTTTTATTCTTTTTAATTATATGCCTTAAGTAAGTAGTACCTGTGAAGTCTTGTAAAAAAATTTTTATTATTAAAAAAAATTTAACAAAACCCAAGTACAACAAAAAAAAGTTGTAGGAACAGTCATCAATTCGATACCGGAAGTAATTGCTCGATTGAATTCAATTTAATTGTCAAATACATTGTCTACCGTAACGGCATAAATTATTAAAGTACAATGAACGACCTTTCTATTACATTTCGATTAAAATTTAGACAACTTACTCAACCGTTTTTTTTTGTATGTTATTTTAATGTTTTCGCACTTTCCCATGACAAAGTCAAACTGCAACACCAATTATTTTGATGGAATAACGATGCATTTTATTATCATTATGATCGTGATTTTATTATTATTTGCGTTTTATATCGGTAATGCAATCGATTAATTTTCTCTAAAGAGGTCAATTACTTTTATTTATGATTACAAGCTATTAGTAAATCGGAAGTCAAATGAATCAAATAGTTATTATATAAAAGATATAATGGATAATATGACATAGTCAAGTAAATTTTCGGTGCCATTATTTATCTTAACAAATGGTTATAATGTAACACAATAACAATCAAATTATGTAATAGTTCAATTACCTATTAAATAATTTTAATAAAGTGCAGCTAATTTAGGATTCTAAAGAAAATGTTATTCCACTTCCGGATTAACCGGAAATGTCTCATTTTTTAAGAACATACCCAGCATAATTTTTGAATTTTTGGTTGAATAGATAAATATTGATTTGATTTGCTCAAATTGTGCCGCGTTTACAGATTGGCGCAAAATGAGGCGGGGCCTAATTCTGTTGGAACTAAATATTTTCTCTGACAGAACTGCAACCGCAGTTCTTCAATAAATGCAAATAACCATCACGGTTCAAGTTTTCTCGGATTAAAAATGGTTCTACTGTATTCTTACCAACAATAACAGCACACGCATAAACTTTATGAGCATACTGTACGTAGATTTCTTCATTACAATAGGAATTTTCATTCAACCAGGAACAACAATTGGACAATTGAAGCAGTAAATGATGCTTATTATTTCAATTTAATTCTCAAGTGTAAATGTGCGTAATTTTAATTCGTCAATTAAAAATGAATTAAATTTTAATAATGTACATAACTTTAATTCTTAAATGAAAGTGAATTATACACACGAAATTAATTTCTTAAACAAAATGAAATGAATTTCCATGATGTACATTATTTTAATACGGAATTAAATTTATTTTTAGTTTTCTACACGAGTCATATGTTCCACTATGTGCATACAAAATCGTAATGAATTTTAGTAATAAATTTATTATATTATTTAATGAAGGTACATATATTTTTAATTCTTAAACAAAAATGAGTTGGATTTTCATTACGTACATAATTTTAATTATTTTATACAAGTTATCACAAGAAGCCAGAGAGTTCAGACATAATCATGAACTATATCAACATTCTGTACAGTAAAATAAAATCATCTAAACATTAATTCAGAATTAAAATTATTCACAAAATGGAAATTTTACTCATAAATTTAAGATTTAAAATTATGGGCAGAAATGAAATAAAATAGTAGTAATGAGTGCAAAAATAATCGACACTACAGTTAACATTTTAACATTTTTCACTTAATAATTTGAGCATTTTGAATTTTACTTTTTAATTTAATTCTTTAAATTTTTCAAATAAATTTATTTTGTCGGCACAGAATTTTTACTAGCCCTGTATAAAATTGTTCTTGAAAAAAAAACAAAATGCGGTCGGTGAATGTCAAATTAGAAACTTGATAGTAGTGTTCATCAAACTGTATACAAGTTCCAATTTCCTTTTAATCATTAAATGTCTTCAATAGTCAGTTTTTATTATATTATTCCAATTTAATTCTAAAACATAAATTACTTGAATTTTCATTATATGCACAATTTCATTCCTTTAATAAAAATGAAGTAATTTTGATTAAGTATTTAAACTCTGAAATTTTAATTCCTTAAAATAATTAAAATGAAATTTCTTTATATACATGGAAATTTTATTCATAAGCTTAAAATTATGGACACAATTGAAATAAAAAAATCGTAATAGGTACAAAAATAAACAAAAAAGAATTAAAATGAAATTTCTTTATGTCAATTGTTTAATCCCGAATATTTTTTATTTGATTTAAAGTGCATTAAAATCTAATGTTATTATTACTTTAATCTTGTGCTGTCTTTGCCTTTCTATTAGGTGCTCACAGTTTAGATCTCATCTAATATATCGCATCTACTTAAGAATCTGATAAGGCATTTGGCGGCAAGCGCGTCATATCTCAAGATCTCACGAATTTCTAATTAAATTTATTTTCGTTCTATGAATTTTTATTTTTTTATACACGTCATATGTTTCATTTGTATGTGCATACAAAATCAAAATAGATTATAGTAGTAAACTATATCATTTAATGTAAAAATTAAAATTATCTACCCAATGGAGATTGTTTACTTATTTAAAAATTAAAATGTTTATAATACAAATTCATTTTATGAATTAAATTAAATAAAAATTGTTTGAATTTTTAATATATTTTTAATTCTTGAATAAAATTAGTTTGATTTTTGTTATGTGCATAATTTTAATTTTTTGATGAAAAAACGAGTTGGAATTTCATTAGTATGTACATTACTTCAGTTATTTTATTAAATAAAATAATCACTAGAATATAGGGAGTTATGACATAACCATGAATCATATCACTATTCTGTGCGGAAAAATAAAATGATCTAGAAGAAATTAATTCAGAATTAAAATTATGACACAATTGAAATGTAATAATAATGTGTACAAAGTAAATAAGTGAACATTTACATTTACATAAAAATTTGAGCAATTAAATTTTTTCTATTTTTAATTTATAATTTATTTTTCTCAAATAACAAGATTATTCTTACCAAATCGGAATTGTTTACTAAACCTCTACAAAATCGTGCTTAAAAAATAAAATAAGATGATGGAATGTCGAATACCATTGAAATTTTTGAAAATAGTGTTCACTAAAGTGTAAATAAGTTTTATTTTTCTTTTAATCGTTAAATTTTTTTAATCGTCGCGCATCTTATTATTATTTTATTTCAATTTAATTCTAAAATATAAATTAATTGGTTTCTGATCATGTACATAATTTTAATTCCTCGAATAAAAATGAATTAAATTTCGATTATGTACTTTAATTCTTAGATTTTAATTCCATAAGCGAAATGAAATTAATTTCCATTATGTACATTATTTTAATCAAGAATTAAAGTTATGTACTCAATGGAAATTGGTTCTATTCTTACTTAAAAATTGAAATATGTACATAATAAAAACTAAATTCATTTTTATTTTAAGAATTAATTTAAATGAAAATTGTTTAAACGCTTAATACTACACGTATATTTTTAATTTTTTAAATAAAAATAAGTTGAATTTTTGTTATGTGCATAAAATTATCATTCGTATCTAGAAAGTTATGACATAACCATGAACCATAGCAATATTCTCTGTAAAAAGTAAAATTATATAATATTAATTCAGAATTAAAATTATTTACATAATGGAAATTTTATTTACTTTTATTTAATAATTAATATTATGGACAGAAATTGAAATGAAATAATAATTATATCTACAAAAATAGACGACACTACAGTTAACATTAAACCTTTACACAAAAATTTGAGCATTTAAAATGTTGTTATTTTTAATTAAATATCATTAACTCCTCTTTTTTTATAACAAATTTATTTTACGAAATTTTTTACTGATCCTATATAAAGTTGTGCTTAATAAGTGTATACAATTTCCAATTTTCTTTTAATCGTTAAATGTCATCAATTGTCGCGCACCTTATAATTATTTTATTTCAATTTAATTCTAAAAAATAAATTAAATGAATTTTCATTAGGTGTATAATTTTAATTCGTCAAATAAAATGAATAAATTTTGATTATGTACTTTAATTCTTAAATTAAAGTGAATTACGTACATAATTTTATCTCCTTAAGTAAAATGAAATGAATTTTCATTATGAACATTATTTTAATTTTGAATTAAAATTATCTAAATTCTAAAATTTTACTTTTCTACACATCTCAATTGTGCATAGAAAATAAGTTAACGTATAAATTAAAATACTGTATCTAATTAAAATTTGTTTTATTTTATTTTAAAAATTAAATTAAATAAGGTTGCTCGAATTTATTTATTTATACATATATTTTTAATTTGGTAATAAACATAACTTAAATATCTTTATTAATTGCACAATTTGAATTCCTAACATAAAAATATTGAGTTTCTATTAATTTTAATTTTCAATAAAAACGATCATTTCCGTTACACAAACTTTTTTTAATTCATTAAAATTAATTTATTAAACTTATCAGTTTCTGATTTTGTGTGCATAAAACGATGAACCATATCAACATTCTGCGTAGAAAAAGTAAAACCATCTAGAATTTAATTTGGAATTAAAATTATTTACATAATGGAAACTTTATTTATTTTTAATTAAGAATTAAAATTTTTAACATAATTAAAATGAAATAACAATTGGTACAAAATGAAAAACATAACAGATAAATTTGAACAATAAGTGTTGCGACATCTAGTGTCGTCTCGTGTTAACGTAACACGTTCAAAAATGCATCCGCATTAAAGTAACTTGGTCGGTAGATGTCGCAGATGCTTACGACCTGTCGACTAAGTTGCTTTAAACTTTAATTCAGTTATTATGTACGCCATTAAAATTAATACATTAGCAATGTAATCTCGATTTGAAGTTTGGGAAAGAGAAAAAAACAATGCATCTGAGATGGAGAGGACAACATCCAACGTAAAAGTATTGAAGGTGGAAAAACGCAAAAACAACAAAATCTCTCAAATGAAACATGAAACAGCAATACATTTTGCTATCTTCTTTTAATTGTTTAATGTTTTCAAACTTTACGCACATTATTCCTATTTTATTTCTATTTAATTTTGAATAAATTAATTGATTTCCAATATGTACATAATTTTAATTCCTTGAATAAAAATAAATTAATTTATTTTTATTTGGATTAAAGTGCATCAACAGCTAAGGCTATTAGCACTTAGAAAACAAACTCCTGTTTCAGGTCCAAAGACTGACTTACACTCCATTGAGTAGATTGCACTCCAGCATGAATTTAATAACTTTTTTTGCAACAAGTGCGTCATATTGTAAAAGGTCCTTCAGATGACGCTCAGGGTGGAACCCGGTGTACAGTTTTCTAAGAATACGTCGGTTAAGATTTCTTCCCCACGCGGACTCTAAACTATCTTTTGATAAAAATGATGCTATAAAAGCAGGAAGTTGCCGCAAGAACCCCATTCGTGGAGATGTTGTAAAACACCATATCTCCACGTCATGTCGTAATTCTTCTCGATATCGAACACAAACCAAGAATTCAAGGTGACTAAGTTGTCTAGGGCTGATTTGTCGGCGCGAAAACCGGACCGGAATTTTGACAAAAGATCCATACTTTTCCAGGCGAGTCTCCTGTTCACCATCGACTCGAGAAGTTTACTCAAACATTATGTGACACTAATTGGTTGATAACTTTCTGGAACCGACGGGTCTTTATCTGCTTTCAACAACGGGAGAATGATGGTATTTCTCCAACTAAAGGGATACGTGCCCTCTGAGCATATTCGGTTAAACAGCGTCAGTATGGAAACCTTCGTGTAGTCGTGAGATTGCTTGCAGAACTCGTACAAGACTTTATCATCACCGAGGCAGCTTTTCCTAGCTCTTGCCAGAGCCTGGTCGAGCTCATGCTTTGTGAGAGGGACATTGTAGTCTAACGCGGTGTCGGTGTCGAAATTCATTTCGTTTTTAAGTGTCGGTTTCCGTTCCAGAAAGGTACGGTCATGAATGCGGAAGCTTCTGACCCATTCACAATTGTATCCCAATTTTTCCACTACGTCCAGTGGATCGCACTAAGGCCATCTACCAGTAAGAGGTTGTTTGCACCCGTTGTTCTTACGGACTTTCTTCCATACTAACGCTATGGGAATGTCTGGGTTTATCTCAGAAACGTACTTTTCCCAAGATGTTCTTTTGCTTCGCAAAAATAACTATAAATATCATAGGAATTGTGTTTTGTCACTTTTCTTGGTTTGCTCTTTCGGCCTTTTTGATATTTGCATCAATTGACTGGCATCTGACTCATCCCCTTGCGTAAAGGGAGTCCGATTGCATTGTTTGCGTTTGTCTGCAGCGATTGATTGCAGATCTACGGTTAACCCTGACATGGAGGCGTTTGATTGAAAACGTTTACTCCGTCTTAAAAGAGGTGGAGGCATCATAGCAGAGGGAATGATTTCCATTTCGTGTTAGCTAATGATAAAATCTTTTACAAGTGGCATTAGTTGGTCGGCGATATCTTTTAAAATCGTCGTGTATTGCGTGGGGGTTGATTTTGCAGCTGCGCTATAAGATTTGCCTTGTTTTGGTGTTGAAACAACTACTTTGTTTTTGGCCTCATGGTAAGGAATGTTTTTACGTCTTTCACTTCTTGAATTGCTTTCTCTTCTTTATATGTAGGACAGTTTCTTGAGCGAGAAGGATGATTTCCTTTACACTTGATGCACACCACCGGTTCCTCACATGGAATGCCTTCGTGTGGGGGTTTACCAAACCGCAAACGGCTTCTCTGCTGCATTTGATTGTTGTGGTGAAACCGAACGTTTGACATTTAAAACATCGCACGGGGTCGGGTATGTACAACCTAACGGGCAATGAATAAAACCCAGCTTTCACTTTCAAAAAAATAATGTGTATGTTGAAAGTGAGGATAAAACTAGCTGTTTCCTCTAATGCACTATTCCCTCTTGTTTTTATTCGCCTCGTTTCTATAATTATTTGGTCAGACATACTTTCCACTATTTCTACTACCGTATTAAGTAGAACACTGCAAGTGACCACACCTCTGCTCTGGTTCATTCTTTCGTGAGGTTTTACTGTCACCTGTGTCTGTGTAAAACTGTTTCTATCAACAGTCCTTCTTTAATTTTACGTATCATTCTTGGTTCACCGACATAGTCGAAAATCTGCTTTTGGATCTTAAAAAGACCTTTTTCAAAAAATCCCCGTCTACCTTTCTCACGATCCAGAACCGGAATAGCACGCTTTTCCGGATTTGTAGTGGTGGATTTAGGAGCACCATCGGCACCACCCGGATTTGATGGGGCGGGTGTCCTTTAGATTTGTTCATTTTCTTGCCGTGGTCGTCAACGTTGGGCTGGTAAACCGCATTAGAGGTAGCCCTACCCTCTAATGCATCCGAGGCATTACCCACGTTCATAAATACCATGTGTGCATTTTTTCTGCCAGCTTACAGTCCACCTTGGCAGAACCCTGCAGTACCTTCAACTAAATGTAGATAGTGCCAAGAGAGGGGATTTAATACGACATTGGTCCCCTGACCCAAATAAAAGCTCGGGGCCCTGGGTTCGATAAGCCCGTACCTGCTGGCATGCAAGCCCCTGAGAGGAATTAAATTTTTATTATGTATTTTAATTCTTAAATTAAAGTAAATTACGTACACAAAATTAATTTCTGAAGCAAAATAAATTAAATTTACAATTTGGGCAATATTTTAATTTGGAATTAAATGACTTTGACTTTTCTACACACGTCATATGATTAATTATTATGTGCATACAAATACATAACGTATTTTAGTAATTTATTTAAACGTGATTTAATGTAAATTAAAATTATGTACCCAATAGAAAATCGCCTTATTCTAATTTAATCATTTTTATTTTAATGATTAATTAAATTAAAGTTTTTAATTTTCCATACGTATACATACTTTTTAATTCTTGAATAAAAATGAGTTGTTTCCATCACGTGTATAATTTTAATTCTCAAGATAAATAACAATAAAATAACTTCCATTATCTATATAAGTTTAATTATTTAACTTATCACTAGAATAATTATTTACATATAGAAAATTATTCATTTTTATAAAAGAATTACTAAAAGGTCATAATTAAAATAAAATAATAATTATGTGCGTCATATGTTTCATTATTATCTGCATGAATTTTAGTAATATATTTGATTATGTGATTTAATGTAGCAATTAAAATTATGTAGTACCCATTGGAAATTCGTTTTATTCTTATTTAAAAATTAAAATATTATACAATAGAAACTCAATTCATTTTATTTTAAGAATTAATCTAAATAAAAATTGTTTGAATTTTTATTACGTATATAATTTTAATTCTTAAGATACACATATTGAACTTCTATTAATTTTAATTTTCAATAAAATTTTTTATTAAAATAACGTATCACTTAGAATCATTATTACAAAATGAATTATTTTATTTATTTCTTGTAAGAATTAAAATTATGGACACATTAAAATAATATAAAAATAAAGTATCAAAATGAACAACCTACAGTTAACATTTGATTTAATTTTTAATTTAATGACTATGCATTACATTAAATACTAATTAAATTATAGTAACGCCTTTTTCAATTAAAGTTATTTTTAATTGATATTTAATTTGTTGCTAACCCCAACATAAAATTGTGATTTAAATGATTTTTTAAAAATGGTGTTCGCCAAAGTATTAGTTGGTATTGATTTGTTTTGAAAATGAGTTGTTTCATCACGTGTATAATTTTAATTCTCAAGATAAATAACAATAAAATAACTTCCATTATCTATATAAGTTTAATTATTTAACTTATCACTAGAATAATTATTTACATATAGAAAATTATTCATTTTTATAAAAGAATTACTAAAAGGTCATAATTAAAATAAAATAATAATTATGTGCGTCATATGTTTCATTATTATCTGCATGAATTTTAGTAATATATTTGATTATGTGATTTAATGTAGCAATTAAAATTATGTAGGTACCCATTGGAAATTCGTTTTATTCTTATTTAAAAATTAAAATATTATACAATAGAAACTCAATTCATTTTATTTTAAGAATTAATCTAAATAAAATTGTTTGAATTTTTATTACGTATATAATTTTAATTCTTAAGATACACATATTGAACTTCTATTAATTTTAATTTTCAATAAAATTTTTATTAAAATAACGTATCACTTAGAATCATTATTACAAAATGAATTATTTTATTTATTTCTTGTAAGAATTAAAATTATGGACACATTAAAATAATATAAAAATAAAGTGTATCAAAAATGAACAACCTACAGTTAACATTTGATTTAATTTTTAATTTAATGACTATGCATTACATTAAATACTAATTAAATTATAGTAACGCCTTTTTCAATTAAATTTATTTTTAATTGATATTTAATTTGTTGCTAACCCCAACATAAAATTGTGATTTAAATGATTTTTAAAAATGGTGTTCGCAAAGTATTGGTTGGTATTGATTTGTTTGAACTAGAACTTTAGCCACATCCACAGAATAATATGTATAAAATGTTTGCATTTTGAGATCCGATGTGAAAGCAGTACTATTGTCTTAAACAGTAGGTACAGGGTGTCCTTGAAATACGACAACGTGTAGTTCTTCTCAAGTAAAATCGATTTTTTTTAATTGTGATAGAGGTTTACCACTGAACTTCCAATTTTTCAATTTATTGATTGATTATTTGTGTATTTTTTACATTCTTCGTTTGCTCGGTTTCTCTTATAATCGACTCACTAATCATTTTATTTTCAAATGTTTACTATACATTTTATTTTTCTAAATCGTTTAATTGGTTATGAAGAACAACCTAATAAAATAATTTTTGTATTTTGAGCACACCACCAACAGACTAGATCATTACTAAAACTATTTAACATTTGCCCCCTTTCATTCTATTGATATGAAAATTGATTCGGATTTTAGATTTTATTACAGAAAAAGCCAAAAATTTTATACGAAACTATTAAGTCAATCTTTTTGTAACAATATATCTACAGGATGATTGCGGAAAACGGGACTCAAATAGTACTTAAGAAAATTGTCGGATTACCGCGTGCGCCGGAGTATCGAAAAATTCAATAATAACCTTGTACATTGTTTAATTGCATTTAAAAATAGATTTAAATAATTTTAGATAACAATTTATTTGCCTTTATAATTGATAAGTTCCTTTCAAGTTACCGAGCAAAAATTTTAAAAAATCGATTAAAATTGAAAACGAAATAAATGCAAAATCTATAAACTTTTCTTGCAATCTTATCAATTATTTGAATACTAGAGATATTGTGAAAAATGTATTTATTTATAAACCAATACCTTGCTAATTATCCACGTCATTGCCAAAAAAATTTCAAAACTGAAGTATAAACCTTGAACAGAAGAAGGTATTTTAGTTGTTTCTATATTAAATGTTTGCAAACAGATGAGGTGCATTTAAATTAACACAAACATTTAATTTTATAAGCAAGAAATCAATGGTGAAGGCATTATGCATTCTGCACACGATAAGAGACACTAAGAGAAAACAATGCAATTATTTTTGTATGCAAGATGATAAAGTCTTGGAACGTAAGGTTCATAAATTCTTTCTATGAAATTGAAAAAAGAAAGCAGACTTTATCCAGTAAGTGCACTTAAATGATAACGTCGTTTTAATTAATGTTATTACGTAAGTTACTTAGTAAAATATGCTCCATTCGTGCGGTTGCCTAAAAGGTTTACAAGTTTTAAATAATAAGAACTTATTAAAACTATACTATAGTATAAGAAGTTATATAGTATAAAATTTGTAATTTTATAACACCAGTCTTACTCAAGCTTCTTTTGCCAAAAATCTTGTATGCAACACGTAACCAAACATCTTTCTTGTTCTACCAATATTACAATCCTTACAAAAAATAAGGAGTTTCGTCGCCAGTTACATAAATAGCTATTTCAAACCCATGGTTTTGTAGCAAAAACATAAAATAGTAACGAGTGTTCAAATAATAAACTGGCTGGGCAGACCGTGGAATTGAATGGATGTAATATTTTTTACAGTGTACACAAAAGTAGGGCAAAATAACGCGTGGTGGCGTGGTACTCTACATTATTACCTAAACAATGATATAAATACTTTGTTAAAAAAACCATATGTTAAAGACCTACCTAAATTGGGAGCTCAAACTCAAAGTCATGACAACTAACGTTTTTGATTTAATGACCTGATCACTATAATTTCAAAATTTTATAAAATTCCAGATGGCGCCCACCATAAAAAATTTTTTTTTGGAAATTGTTATAAGTTTACTTTAAAGAAACAAGCAACTTTTGTTTCAAAAACTCTCACGTTAACGGGAATATTGGATTTTTTTTGAAAACTTACTTTTTCAAGTTTTTTCCAATATCTCCGGAAATGCTTCTAATTTTCGAGTTTTCTCATCAGAATCTGAATCAACATAATAAACTATACATTACTGCCCATTTAACAAAACTTGTACCCTTATTAATAACATAGATGGATACACAATCTTACTCAATTTGAGACACACTGTATAAAATGTTACTGCTAATGACAGTTAGTAGATTATAATATGGGTCTGCCAGTGACAGGACGTGAGGTTAAAATGCACGTGCTTCACACTTTTTTTTAAGTAATCAAATCTTTACATATTATCAATGTTACGGTAGTTTTAGGTTAGTTTTTAGTGTATTTAAAAAAAAAAATAAAATAGAAAATTGAAGTAAGTGTTGTTGTATTAATTGTTATGTGGTTATCATAGCATCATAGTAAGAAGAAAGATAAAGATATATATGAAATTCTTAATTGAATAATGAAGATTTATTGATTAATATATGCATACTATATTCTTTTCAGAAATATGGAAAATGTACACTCATGAAATAAATAAGCAAGATCTGTGTTTGGGTTAAAATTAAGTTACAACTGAATTTGTTTACATCTTCCCCTTGTAATAAACCAACAAAATAACAATCTTAATAGTAATGTTACATTTTTGTTATCTTTTACATACACTTTTACTGATAATAACAGAGACAGTAGAATACAATAAGACTATTGAACATTGGGTTAGTTTTAGTTTCTTTTTAAAAATAAATAGATATAAATAGAAAAATGATGTATTAATTTAAATAAAAGTATTCGGTTTAGGACAACTAGGCCGCCGCCAACTGACCGCGGCCGACTGGTAGCGAGAAAACTGGGCCCCGAAACAACTGGGGGCCGGGACATCTGACCGTCGAGACAACTGGCCGCGAAACAACTGGTCGTTACCGACTGACCTAGATACATTTTGGAATTCTTGGAATATTTACCAAAACATTTATTTTACACGTTTTTTTCAAATAAAAGTTGTTTCTAGTTTAAATGTACACAACTTTCGTTTAAACTATTTTTTAATCCAATAAGCAATCACTGAGATATGACAATCACGTGATATTAATTGTTTTAACAATATCTCCAAAATTTGCCAATTATTAAAATTATGGAAAAAATGTTGTTTTATTGCCTATAACTTTTATTTAAAAATTTTTGATTTAAAACCCAATTTTCCTTTTTCTCTATTTTAATCTGCGCTAAACGTTTTTTTTTAAGTGAGGTTCTCAGTAAGGTGAGTAAACGTAGGTTTGACTGAATGAGACAAACGTTGCACGTTTAGGACAGAAGCTTAAAAATTCAAATTAAAAAATATTTAGAAAAAACTAAATGGGCTTTTGTTTATTTGGCGCTAACTGCTTGCAGTGAATTCGACATATTGAGTTAAAAATCCGTTTAGCTAGTTTATAGTCGGTATCTGAGTAACTACATTTTTCTAAAATTATTTTCAATTTTATTAATTTTAGGACATGGCAACTGCCTATGAGGTGGCAAAACCGCAACCGTTTTATTATATTTTTCTAGGTAGATTTTGAGTTGACTGACATTCGACTAGTTGACTTATCATCGACTTCACGCTACAGACAGTTGTCCTGACGGCCAGTTGTCTCGGTTCAGTTAGTCCATTCCGAAAAGTATTATTACATTAATTTAAAATAAATACAGATTAACTTTGATAGAGTGTAGTGGTGAGAAAAAAAAATGAAAAGTGAAAAAAAATAAACAAAGAAAAGAAAAAAATAATTTAAAAGCCTTTTAATTGCAGTTCAAAATTTTTGTGATTTCTGTGAGTAAGTGTGTATACATCAGTTGAAAAATATTAAAAGAACAAAAATTAAATCGACGGTAGGCCATCTACATATCGGGCAATTTTTGGTACATTTTAACCATTTGCGTTGCGTATCTTTCCAAATTTTTCAATCAACGATAACAATTAGATTAATGGAATGTTGAATATTTGAAACTGAATGAATATTATATTTTATTTTAAAATAAATAAAATTTATACTAACAATTAAAGTGGCGGTTTAAACTGATAATACTCAAAAATATACAGGGTGATGATATGATATGATGCAGAATTAAGATATGATGTCAAAATGAGGTCATTCCATTTATAAAAAAACATAGATGGCGTCAATTTTGGTACATCCGAAAGTGGCACCATTTGAAAATGTTTTTAGTTAGACTTGAAATAGCAGATTATGACCAAATACCAATTTTCATATGTATAAATAGAAAAGTTACGCAGTTAATAGTAAAAACAACAAGGTTAAATTTACTATCGAAACACCAAAAGTTTAAATTTATTTTTCTCGAAAACGGTTCATGATATCAATTTCAAAGAAGTGGGCATTTTTTATGAAAATTATCTTGCGTTTTCAAATTTGGTGTCAGATACAAAAAAAGGTAAAAAATAAAACATTTTTAATAAAAATATCTGTTGGTCTCCCCCTACTGATACGCTTGTGGTGGTTGTAAAAAAAATAATTAAAGCGAATGACGAATTTGTAACCGTTTATTGATTATACAAAATTTGAAATTTTTAAGTAATGGCACTTTTGAATGATTTAAAGAAAACTCTGCCAATGTCTTCTTCAAAGAGCTGTAGCTCTCTTTGGAAGCTTATTTTCGGATTAAGGTAAGTTAAATCGACATAAAATAACCTCTAGTATCTGTAGTTTCCGTTTGGCAGAAGAAGTTCTGGACACCCTGTATAAAGCTTTTTATTTTAAACCGGTAACACTCAAAAATATACAGCGTGATTTATGTAGCTTGTCGATTTAAAGTTATTGAACTGCTATTAATATAAAATGTAATGCAGAATAAGATATGGTGTTAAAAAATTGTTTGTTTTATTTAAAAAAACAAAGATGGCGTCAATTTGCAGTATTGAGATTGTTGTAGTTCATGAACCACTTGTCAAACGTGGCATTTAAAATTTAAACATATATTTTTTATTTTTTATTCTGAATTTAAGTGAAAAACTATCGTGACTTAATGTATATTAGTTTTACTCAAAAGTGATACTTTTGAGATATCGATTTTCAAAACATTTTCTTGGGTTTATATCAAAATTTTATTCACACTTGGGACTGTAACGACCTTAACTATCCATACTTTAATAGTTGACATCGTTTATACAAGGTATGAGAAAAAACTGTCCAAACTTTGTAATCGTAAATGATGAATAACTTGATAAAATCAAATGGAACACCTTGTATATCCTTTCCCACATCGATGTAACATTAAGTTATCTACAACGTTGCTGTTGATGTATGTCTACCAAAACTTAAACGTTAGCCTGTGAAAGTCGTTCAAAACTGTTTTATTGACAACTCGACATTATAAAATAGATCATTAAAAATAAAACAAAATCGCTGGACATATTATTTTAAATAGCCGAAAGAATACCTGAAAAACTGGAAATGTCAAATACAAGAAGAATTCCTAATAAACGATGTCAGCATTTAAAATCTGTTTTTGTCATGGTGATGTACGCGATAGGGATAGAATTTGTTTTTTCGTAACACCTTATTTACAGGAATCTTCAAAGTTATAACGTTATCGGTAATTTGTCGTACTCCTCAGATAAGATTCCTAATTGCTTGATAACAATAACGATGCTCAAACTGCATGTCCTATTCACTACAAACATTTTTTTTGTATGAATGTAAGCTTTCGCGGCTGTTGTCACTAAGATTATTATCTTCCGGGTTGAGCCGTGTTCGTCCTTATTTCCTACGTTCTCTGCTTGACATTTCGCTAACCATGCTGTTAGCTTCTTCAGAAGTTACTCTAAAGACTGATGTTGTTGTCTTCTGCTCCTCGTTATATACCTATGTTCCGTTACGGTTGGTTGATGTCGATCAGTGACGAGTGGTTGGTTTTCGATGGTTGGTTGATCTTCTGTTTGGTATCGACTAATTTTGTGGCGACATTTGTTTTCTTTGTTTTTGTGAAGCGTTAGTTTCCACGTGTTGCTTAATCGGTAACCATCTTCTCGATTGAAGTTATTTTTCATAATTTCTAAGGATTCTCTCATTATCCTTGGATAGTAGTTGTTAGTCCTTGATAGAACTTTAGCTTCCTCGAAGTTGATGATATGTTTTCCTTTTTCGTGTAGATGTTCTGCGATTGCTGATTTATCTACCGCTCTGGACTTGGCGTCTCGGTGATGTTCTTTTAATCTACATTTTATGTTGCGTCCGGTTTGACCAATGTAGACCTTTCCACATGAACAATCAATTTGGTAGACCCTTTTGTTGAGAGTTTTGACGTTCACATTTCATCGCCTACTTCATTTTTCCATGAGAATTTTGGATAAAAACGAGTTACGCGGCTAACAGTGCATTTTGGTAAACAAACAAGGTAGCAAAATTGTAGAGAATTTAATTCTACGCCAATCTGGTAAAAAATATACAGGGTGATTTATTTGATTTTATTAAGTTATTAATCATTTTCGATTACAAAGTTTGACTTTTTTTCTAATACCTTGTATAACCGATTATAACTTTTAAATCATGGACATAAAATTTAACTTTGATATTTCAAATAATAAGCCAAAAGACGTGAAATATCTGAAAGCCGATATTGACCCAATCAAATGTTTAAAAATTAATATCTCGAAAAGTATCACTATTTGAGTACGGTTCGTTTACATAAAGTCCCCATAGTTTTGACGTAGATTAAAAATAAAAATAAAAAATATATGTTTCAATTAAAAATGTCAAAGTTGACAGATGGTTCATGAACGTGGGAAACCCTGTATAATTAAAAATATTTTTCAAATTGTAGAACTGACAAACCTAAAAAACTGGCCAAAACTGATTTTGAAAAAATGTACATTTTAAAGGCAGTATTAAAGGTCCGCGTACTATTGAATTTTTAATCGTCAGTTTCTCGTCGCCGTTTACAGAAAAACATACCCGACAAAGTGTTTTCTATAAGAAATTTTGTAAGCTTTTGATTAGTTTATATAAAATTTTGTCGTAAAATCTATGGAAACGAAAATTCTGTGAAAATATATTATCTTCAAAGATGTATTTTTACAATAAAGTGCAACTTGCAAAAGGTTTATTGTATTCAATTGCCTTTTGTAAATAGAATGAAACCAATTTTAATTAATTTAAAAAATTTAACCGCCATTTTTAGCGAAAGTTAGGATTCTTAATAAAATGTCAATTTTTGAGTATATTTTCAAACAACTGCAACTAGGGAACTATTTGTCATACAGACTTCTGCCAAGGCTCATTTTACAGGTAAATTAATTATCTTTAAAAACTATAAGGCACTTCACTGTCTGCAAGCAGTCAAAACATAGTTATTTGCAAACAAACGCTTGAAAATGAGAATTTTACATTATTGCTCCCTCCATCACGTTATAAAGATTACAAAAATGATATTTCGTGTAGAGGTAGACATATAGATTTAAAATTTAATTTCTACAACGTGCAGCGATTATTATTAGAAAAACGTTTAAATGATTATATCTCTGTGAATATTAATTGTATGGAAATTTTTAAAAAAGAAAATTGTTCGTAATTAAATTTTCTACAACTTTTGTTTGCAGCATTTTCCTATTGGTTGTAGAGACAAAAATTAAAAATTAAAATTTGCGGAATTTGTTTTTGATAAAACTGACACTTCCTCCGTCACATTTCTCTCTGTTGGGAGGTACGAATACACTTCAAAGGAAGCACAAAACAAGCCTGTTTCAAAACTTTCAAAGCTGTAATCCAAATCGTTAAATTTCTTCCCAATTTACTGGGTTAAAAATACGTGTATTGAAAACTTCCGGATTAATGAAATCAATAATGATTTATTGATTGGTACCCAATAATGTTTTTCGGATTTTATTACTTTAATTATGGTAATTGCAAGAATATAAATGTTTATTTAAATTAATATTTTGTTCAAAGTAACAGATTTAAAATTCAAACATAACCTAAGCATTAAAAAACATACACTGACGAGTGTGGGAGCCACAGATTATTTTTAGATTAAGGTGACCCTCGACAGGTGCAATAAATGCACTCGATGATCATTAAAACCAATTTTTTTTAACATTACCAAATCAGTCTTAATAAATTTTTCTAAAAAAAGTTGCAAAAAAACTACTAACAAAAAATATCGCCCACAATTCACATCATTTTTAGAATGGGCGGTATATTAATCTATGTCACTAATAAAATAGTAAACAAAATTTGACTTTCAATTTCTTTGGCAAGATTTCGCACAAATAAAAATTAAAGGCAATGAACTTTTATAAACACACTACGCACAATTAATTGTATGAATGAAAGTGCGATTGTATTGTTGAAAAAATGATCACCTAAGCTTAAAAGAAAAAAAAAATGTTTGACCGACAATAACCGTAATTCCTTTTACTTTTAATTAAATGTAACTGCAAGAAAAGATGGTTATCTGAGAGCTTGCGTTTGGTCATTGTAACCGATGTAATTGAAACAATTAAAGGAGAAAGTGGTTTTCTTTAGAAATTTTTCAAAAAAAAAAAAATTTATGATTGAAAAAATGTATATACGAAAACCATTAAGAGTTTATAGCACCATTAAGAAAATACATGCGTTCGATGATTTCTTATTTAAAGTCGTGTCGACGAATTTTATGGAAAATGTGTATATTATGTAAATTTTTAAATTACTTGCGGAGATTCACACCGACCTTAATCAAGGATAACAACTTTTTACTAAGTAAGTTGACAAAAATTGGAATTTTTTAATTAAAAAAATAATAAATAAAAAATAAAACAACTCACCTCATATGCAAAAGCTTGTGTCCGAAATACAAAAATGAAAAAAATTAAACAAACATTACTGTTCATTTTACTCACTAAAAACAACCGAAATTAATCAATGATGATTAATTAGTGATCCGTACAAATACACGATCATGATTTATCGATTTGAGTGGAATACACGGAGATCAGAACTTTTGAACTTATATACACTTTGGAAGCTTTAATACTGACTATGAGTGTACTACATTAATATCAACAAAGTAGAAGTAGTCTGTACGAGTCCACTTCAAAACGTAGTTTACGTTATTGGCTTTCTATCTTTGTTTAAATTTTTTATGTCGTACATACACACTTTGTCGTTAAAACTCCCACAAGCGCATTGTTTATATCAATATTTTATTAGAAAATGACGTGTAATAGGAAACCGAAGAGTTCGATCAATTATTTATTTATTTGCTAGTTCGATATTTAAATTGCGATAAAAATATTTAGTTTGCGAAAGGCGTTAAATTTACACTTTTTTTTTCGAAAGTTATAAATAAACTTATACGATTCTTTGTTTTGTGCTAATATTTTGTTGGATCATTGCCATGTACGAATATAACTTATTAATTAAATTGGTTGAACTCGATTGTAGACAGTCGTCTGTGTTTAACCATGATTAAGCGTGATAATAATAATTATTTCAAAATTGATGCGTAAAAAATTGATTTGCGAGAGAGGGTGACCTGGTTGAATTCGGGGGCGCAATTTTAGTTCGGCGACTTTTTTTAAAGTTTAAGAAATGACCTTTCTAAAGATTGATCTGCAACCTGACCTTTTTCAAACCATTTGAAAGTTCGGGAGGGTGAGAGATTCATAAAAAAAAATCTTAATCGTGTGAAATTGTGAAAAGATGGATCATGAAACTAATAAGTGTTTCTAAACCGATAATAATTCTAAAAGGATTCAGTAGCCTTTTCGGTGGTCTTCGCCTTCCTCACTGTTTACAGTGTTACTGATGGATTTTAGATTTTCTCCTATTTTGTTGAATTGCTTGTTTCTTCCTCCAATCCTGGAAACTGCCATACCATAACAACAGTGAAATAAGTTCACGAGCAAAGAATTTGTCACAGTTCAGTCTTGCACTCCACGGAGTGAACATCTACCTGAGCAATCAGAACCTACTTATTAACCAAACTTCAATTGCTTTTGTTAAAACAAATCGACTTCGGCAATAATATCCGCTTCGGCGGATTTATTGTTCAAAGTTTGCCCGTCTATGAAGCCAATCGAACTCGCCTTTGCAATCGAAGGGTTGCAGAAGTTGTTAAAAATAATTCTAAATGACGAAAAATCTAATAATCAGACAGCAGGTATTTCCAGTAAAACCGCTCTTGCCACCATCGCTGCCACTGTCGATGCTACCACCTCAAACAAAGAATCCGAAGACGACCGCTTCAACCCCCCTTCCCAAGTCATTAGTACCGATCACCTTACCCAAATATCACCACCACAAACCTCCCAAGTCTTAAGTAGCGATCACGTGCCACAACCTGATCCGAAAGACCAAAATCAATTTACTACCTCACCCACTGCTGCAGAGTAGCAATCCGTGTCGAACCCCTACAATCCAAACGTAAATCCCACCAATGTTATAGATGCCAACTCCATAGACACTCCCAAAGTAAATGCACCGCTCCTTTTCGTTGTGTTAAATGCAGCGAACCCCACCCATCCCACGAATGCACCAAAACCCGTGACCAACCCGCTAAATGCGCCAACTGTGGAGGACCACACATAGTAAATTACAGCGGATGCCCAGCTTCTGTTAAACCCTAACAGACCAGGTCCCCTAAAATCTCCGCCTGGTCCGCACCAACGTTAACTTCCGCTACCCTATTCCCCGTCTTACCCACAAAACCCGCACCGTCCACCACCAAACCGCAACAACCTTCCGCACCAACAACAACCAAACCTCAAACAACCTACGTCCCACCCCAAAACAAACAAGCCCGTATTGCCGAAATCCTTGGTAACATGCTTTCATCCTTCAGCCACAAATCCGACAGAAGAAGCCAACAAATCGTCCTTGAGAACACCCACCAATTACTTTCCGTAACCTTCTAAAAACCAACATGGCAGTACAACTTACCACCCCTTTCTACCTCACTGTATCCTTCTGGAATTGTAACGGTCTTCGTTACAAAACTACCGAACTTGAAGAATTTCTTAGAGATTTTAAAATTTTTTTAAAAAAAAAAAAAAAAAAAAAAAAAAAAAAATTATTTTTTTAACCTAGACAAACTGTTTCCTGATTAGAATCCCACCATCGCCGCAGGCGATTTCAATTGCAAACACCCGTCGTGGAATAGCCGCATCTACAATCCCAACGGACAAATACTATCCGCTTACCTATATGCACATCCGCAACAATGTGCACTCGCCCCTAACGAACCAACATTTATCCCAATCAACTTCCGTCCCGACATCCTAGACATCGCAATTACCCAAAACATCCCTTTACTTTCAACAATTTACGCTCTTTCCGAACTTAGTTCCGACCATAATCCAGTTATCCTGCACCTTGAACCTATATCTCATGACCCACCTTTAGAAACCCGCCAAATCACCCACATTATAAACACCCACATGACATATACCTAGCCACCACCTTCCTCCAAAATTGTATCCTAAATTCACACCAACAATCCACTACCAGAACCACCACTTCTAAACCCACCAACTTACCGCCTCCCTAAAACCCTTATCCGACTTAAGAACCTCGCCAAACGCACCCACTAAGCCCTCACGACAAACAAATCCTTAACCGATTACAACTCCAAGTCCGTACCGAAATTCAAACTTTCCGCAACGAAACCTGGACGGCCAAACTAGAATCCTTAAACCAAGACAACCACTCCCTATGGCGTATGCAAAAAATCCTCCGCAACGCCAACCAATCTCCAGAACACTCGATCCACTCGACCGGCGGCCTCGTCTTCTCTCCCGAAGAAAAGGCCGAATCCTACGCCGACAACCTAGAACTCCAATGCAGCCCAAACTACCAAATAGCCGACCTCGATCACGTTTCTTGTATCAAATCCAGAATATCCCGATTCCTACTAAACAACCGCGACGACGATCCAATCACGCCTACATCTCTCACCGAAATCCGCCAAATAATACGTTCCCTTCGCAAACGTGAAGCTTCCGGTCCCGATCAAATCACAAACTTTATGATCCAACACCTCCCACGCAAACCTATAGCATTCCTTACTGCTATTATCAATTCCATACTAAGAGTAGACTACTTCCCCGCTGACTGGAAGATAGCCGACGTCATAGTATTCCCAAAACCTTTAAAAGACCCTAAATTTCCTTAATATAAATAAACTTCCAAAACCAACGCCCGATCAGTTTACTTCCCGCACTTTCAAAAATTGCTGAATGAATTATCCTACACAGGCTTAACCTAAACATCTCCCGATGAAAAATCCTACCCGACGAACAATTTGCAGACCGAACCACTTCACAACCCAACAATTCTTACGCGTAACCGAATACTGCTACCAACCAGGCCGCCGGAGCAGTACTTAACCATTTCTTCTTTACTAGCATCATTTACAATTACATAGTCTATGTAAATGTTGACTCTCATTTTCCTCCACATTTCCGTCTAATATTGTCAATCCTCTCTATTGACATAATAATAATAACAGCTTTTTACCCTGCCGGTTTAATTTTTTGTCCTTTTTTGTTCTTCTTTATTATCATCCTTCCTTTATCCCCAATTCTTCCATTAAAAGCTCCTCCTATAATAAGATTTTCTTCTTTTTCTTTTCCTTTGTTTATTGTATTTAGCATTTGTTTAGTCGTTTCCATTTCTTTCCCATATTCCCTTATTTTTTGCATTTTTCCCCTTAATTAGTTTTTAGTACAGTTTTCATCCGTCCTTTTCTTTAAATTATTTATTTTTAACCCCAGTACTTATTCCTCTTCTTTAGGCATCGCACTACTCTATATTTCCCAGTGTTTTTACAGTCTGTTTCTCGTACCCTGCTTTTTATATTTTTTTATTACATTCTTCCACTTTGTTCTTTATCACAGCGATGTTCCAAAACCAAAACTTTTTCTTATTTTTTTATTTATTTCCTTCCTTATTGCTTTCTTTCTATTCCATGTCTGTTCTTTTTCTCCTTTTGTATTCTTCTTATTCTTTCCTACTTCTCCATCCGTCTTGTGTCATCTCCATCCATCACAATTATAATTATTCCTTTTCCTTCTCATTCCATCTTTTTAGCATTTGTTCTTATTGTCGACTGTGTTTTATTTTCTTTTGTGATAATGTCTTCATCTACAGGGTGTCCCAAACATATGGAAATATTTTGTAGTATTATAGATAGCCATTGACCACATTTTCTAAAAATATTAATTTTTATCAACAAGTTGGTATTCTTAATAACCTTCTGGTACCCAATAGTTGGCCAGAAATTGCAGGAAAAACTTCTGAACCCTTTTGAAGAAGGAAGGATTTAAACTAACCAAGGGAGCAAAACGTCCTTCCTTCTTCAAAAAGGGCCCAGAAGTTTTTCCGTAATTTCTGACAACACCAACTATTAATTTTCATACAAGGTGTACTACAAGAAGATTTTATCATAAAGTAATATTTATTTATAATAAATGTTGAAAAACTCGGTGCATCTCATTCATGTTTCAATTACCCTGGAGAAACTTCATGCAACATTTTAAAGCACTGTTGATAAAACCGTTAAAAGGCTTTCTGAATTCTGTTTTGGTAGTTGGTTTTTCTTAGTAAACCTGCTCTTTAACATAACTCCACACGAAATTGTCGCATGGGGTTAGATCTGCAAATCTAGATAGCCAGAATATTTCTCCTTTTCCACCAATCCATTGGTATCGGGCGTAGAATGATCAAGAGACTCTCGAACTCGTCTGTAATAATGAAGTGGTGGACCATCATGTTGGTGCTACATGTCATATGTTTAACTAAGTTGACATTTTTGAGGTCATCGTCCAATTCCCTTCTCACAAAATTCAAACACTTGTCTCCAATGAGAGATTTTTCAAAAAAGTACGCTGCTATCACTTATGTTCATAAAACACCATCCCCAACATTTAACGGGTTTTCATGGACAGTTTGCTTTATCAGTTGGATAAAATTTAGATCCAATGTTACGTGATCCATCAGAATCAACAAAAGTTAATTCTAATATTTAAATCATGGCAATAGAGCTTTTGATGTAACTGCATGAGATAAAGTTGATAGCGATGCCTTTTCAAAATTCTGTTCATAGAACTTTTGCTTTCTTTCTGCAATTCATTCATTTGTTTTGTGCTTAACCAGTTTTATGATTATTATTATTTCTTTCTGTATTTCTGCAGCTTTTTCTATTAATTCTTCCATTCCTTTTTTACATCTTACCTTCTACTTGTTATAAACCACAAGACTACACGATTACTCTCTACTGTCAGTTATTCTCTTTTTGACCCCACAGCAACGGTTGCTACACGTTACATACTCCCCCTTTAAACTATACAATGGTTCCCATGTGTGGTTTAACGATTCTTTCTAGATCTTCCTCTGCGTCTCTTGGAGATGACGGGCACCGTAGACTTGTTTCCCAAGAAATACGGCGTCAAATCTACTACATGGTATCGACCAATAGGAACTGGAGGTTGACTACATGTAACTAGTTCATAGGTAGTTGGCGACAGCTTTCTGGCAACTATATACGGTCCATCCCTTTTTGGTGCAAACTTTGAGGTGAAGCCCTTACTAACTTTGCGCAACGAATGAGTTCGCACTAAGACTTTGTCTCCTTCTTTGAATGACAAATCCCGTCTGTTATTATCAACCAATTTTTGCGTGCTTCTTGTTTATTCTCCATGACTTCTTTGGCATAGCATAACGTAGATGCTCATTATGTTGTCCCTGAACCAAAATGGAGAACTGCGTCTTCAAATCTCGGATTTTTTCGCTCAACAGGATTACTTTCAGCATGATACAATGGTATAAAAAGTGTTTTGATTCCAAAGCAATGAGTTACCTTCTGCATAACATCACTGATAAACTGAACACCGTTGTCAGATATTAACTTGCGGGCTGTCCCGTACCGCAGAAACACCTCTTCAATCAGCACTCGAGCACACTCTTCAGCAGTTGCAGACTGTAAGGCAAATAATTCCACCTATTTTGACGTGATGTCCTCAACGATTAGTATCCATTTATTTCCATCAGGTGTCTCTGGCAATGGTCCAAACAAGTCGACGGCTAGAACCTCAAATCTTTGAAAACATGCAGGGGTTTGCAAAAATCCAGCTGGTTTCAAATTACTCGTTTTATACCTTTGACAATCTATACATTGTTTAATATACTTCGTAATATAGTTCCTCATTCCCGTGAAATAGAACTTGGACGATATTTTCTGAATTGTGCGATCAGTGTCTGCATCATGGTACTGCTTCATGATCTCTTCTCGATAGGAGTTTGGGATTACCAGTTGAGATTCTTCACTATCTGCATTACAATCGTAATGATAGAGCACTACTCCATTCATTATTGTAAATGCTCTCTCGGACCATCTGATCGCATCCTCTGGATTTTCACCTTCTAGGACGTCTATTATCTTCTTGAGCCCTTGATCCTCTAGTAGTTGTTTTGTTCTGAACTCTTTGCAGCCAATGCTGGGCAAAACAACGAATACAAGGTTAACATCTAACGTTGCTTGGTTCTTCTCTAAAACATTTGGTCTAGACAGGAAATCAGCTACGACATTCTGCTTTCCTGGATTGTACACAATCTTTATATTTAACGCCTAGATTCGCAAGGCCCATCTGGCAATGCGACCTACTGGAGTTTTAATTGAGAACAACCACTGTAAAGGTTGGTGACCTAAGCACCTTCAAGGTACGTGCGAAACTTTTCGGCACTCCACACAACTGCTAAAGCTTCTCGTTCTACACAACTATAATTCTGTTCCGCAGACGTGAGTAGTCGACTTGCATACTCGACTGGACGTTACTCATTCCCCTCCCTCTGGAGTAGAACTGCGCCTAATGCGTAATCGCTGGCGTCCGTCCTAAGTACGAAAGGTTTGGTCGGGTCTGCTTGTTAAAGGTTGAGCAACATCAGAAAATCGTGGTATAAATTTTCTGAACCATAAACACATTTGCACGAACGACATCACTTGCTTAGCTTTTCACGCCGAGCACGGAGTTTAAACAACCTGAGTCTATCAAAAATGGCTTTCAAGTCCTCTAAATGTTGTTCGAATGTCTCAGACATCACTAACACATCGTCCATGTAAGGAAATACAACACGGTCACCTAAACCGGATCGGAACCTGTTCATCAGACGCATGAACGTAGCGGGTGAGTTTTTCATTCCGAACTGCATTTGCGTAAACCGAAAAGTACCAAAAGGAGTCACAAAACAAGTCTTATCTTTATCTTCAGTTGCTACCGGGATCGTGGCATCGGATAGCTGTCTGTGATCGTGATGGCATTCAATTTACTAAAATCTGCACAAAGGCGCAAGCTTCCGCCCTTCTTGGGAACTAACACTACAGGACAAGCCAAGGGCTTTACATTCCTCGATCTCGTCGGCAAGTAACTTGTCTAGTTCCTTGCGCAGGAATTCCTTCTTGAAATTACTCATTGGATACGGAGAAACTGCTATTGGCTTGCGGTCTCCTGTATCAATTCAATGCACTGCAAAATCTGTGGAGCCTCCTCTTAGAGCGAAGATATCTTCGTAATCATTGATCAGATTTTCTAGTAAACGTTTTTGAAGGCGATCGAGACCGTCAGCTTCACTAGTACTTATTTCAAACTCTTTGGTATGTTGTCTTCAGTTATGAAGGGAAATCGTTTATTCGGCTTATCTCCAAAATACCAAGTTTGATTAGGAACACCAAACACTATGTTTGCCTGTTTTAAAAAGCCTAGTTAAAAAGTTCTATTTGTTGTCAGATGTGGGAAAATTTCAAAGTGTGTTGGATTTTTTGTTTTGATAGTCACGTCTATGACAGTTCTCAACACGTCTTCTTCTTTCATGTTACCGTCTGCATAGACTAGTTTTATCTTACCTGGAGTAAATATTTGGTCAGATTTCTTTAATATGTTGTACAATGTATACCATGCAAGATTTATCTGAGCACCAAAATCTGCATAGCCTGTTCCGTATATGTTTCTGATACTAAGCGGAAGAAGAAGCTTGGCAGGAACACCATTAGGCAATTCGGCTGTCAATACTTGACAGAAACTAATAATGTCAGCAGAGACAACATCTGAACCTGTAACTTTACTTTGGCAGGTTGGACATTTTGCTCGAATCGTACCTGAGGCACCACAACCATAACAAACTAGTTGGGGTTTTGAGAATGTACTCTTCTCTGTGTCTTCCTGGTCCAAACCAGTTGAACTCCTCTTCTTGAGAGCTCTGCATGCTTCCTTTCATGTCCAAAATTTTTGCAGAAACTGCACCGCGGTCTTTGCTTCTGACTGCTGGTGATAACTTTAACCTTGTCAGTTTTAGTGACCTGAGTCTCCTTCTGCGTAAGCCAACGTTCTATATCACGAGCTCTAGACAATAAAAGTTAAAAGTTCACTAACTCTGTTTCTATAAGTCTTTGCGCACTTTACTTTTTAACAGACCGAACACCATGTCAATCTGGGCCTCTATAGGCAGTTCATAAGGAAATAAGAGCACGTAAGCGACATACGAAAGTCTCTGTATGTTCATTCTTGTTCGGGCGAGTATATTTCTCGAAACACTAAATATGGCGGTAATTGTTTTTGAAAAACCTCTTTCAGTAATGCAACAGCTTCTGACCACGTGCCCACTGTTGATTTAACACCTAACCACCTTGTTCCGGCTTGACATTCAAGCAGCATTGATAGTCCACACAATGAATTCTCATTAGTTACATTACAAATGTCTTTGTACGTCAAAATGTTATCTAAAAACGCGTCGACATTCACAAATCCGCGCCATTAAAACGAGCAGTACACTTAGCAAAACTTCCATGAAATACTGTAATAGTACAGATTTTATCCTAAAAAGTCACTAGATAACTTGAAGTGGAGAAAATTAGATGAATCTGGCAGCATCCACTTGACGGCTGTCGGTGCTCCAATAATATGCGCGAATTGCTGCTACGAGATACGAGATCAACGCTTGTTCGCGTGCGTAGAATAAATCCGAAGTAAAATGACAGGCTAATACATGAAATGTCCAATTCTACATGAAACTATTAAAGCTGTAATGTCTATAGCTGGCTTACAATACCCTTTTTACTGCGTCTGGTGTCGAATATTCTTGCACACACGCACTTAATTGTAACCAATTGCTTTCATTACCTACGTCGTACTGTGGCTTTCTCGCAGCTTGCGACGTGAAATTTATTCTGTGCGGACACTGTCCGGTCACATTGATCGCTAATTCGGCCCCACGTTGGGCGCCAGTATGGAATAATTGTTTGTATTAATTTATTATAAACCACGAGACTACACGATTACTCTCTATTGTTAGTTATTCTGTTTTTTGACTCCACAGCAACGGTTGATACACGTTACAAAATTTTATAATTTTTGGTTATTAATCTGTAAGAACTACGAGGATATATTGAAACATTCTTAGCCTACTGTAGAACCAAACAAAATTTCAATGTCAAAATATTTTATTACTCAACATATTCTCCTCTTAATTGGATACATTTATTACAGCAAACCTGCAACGTCTCTAGACCTTTAAAAAAATGTTTCTTCTTGCTCTGCAAACCAGACCTCCACAGCTTCTATTACCTTCTTGTTGGAAGAAAATGTACGACCTTTTAAACTTTTTTCAGTTGAGGAAAGAGGTGATAGTCGGACGGAGCCAAATCGGGTGAATAAGGGGTGTTCTAGTAATTCAAACCCTAAATCACGAATTTTTGCATGGCAACATGAGATTGTGTGCAGGGGCGTTGTCCTGCAAAAACAAAACACCTTTGGATAGCTTTCCGCGTTTTTTTCTTTAATATTTTCCCGTAGAGTGGTCAGTAATGTCGAATAGTAATCTCCAGTTATTGTTCTACCCTTATCCAAAAATCAATCATGATTACTCCATGGCAATCCCAAAAACTGAAGCAAGAACTTTTCTAGCAGATTTTGGACACGAAACTTCTTAGGTCTTGGAGAACCAGAGTGTCGCCATTCCATCGATTGTTGCTTTGTTTCTGGATCGTAGAAATGTACCCAAGTCTCATCCATAGTAACAATTCGGTTTAAGAAGTCTACATCGTTTTCAAATCGAGCACAGATCGAACGCGATGCTTCTACCCTTGCACGTTTTGGTCAACATTCAAACATTTGGGGATCCATTTTGCAGCAATTTTCTCATGTCCAAATTGACGTGAACCATATGATGAACGCGTTCGTATGAAATATTCAGTGCTTCAGATATCCGTTTTAGCCCAATTCGACGGTCTGATAAAATCATGTCATGAACTGCATCGATATTTTCGGGGACTGACACAGAAACTGGCCTTCCCGATCGGTCATCATCTTCAATGGAAAATTTACCTCTTTTGAAGCTTGCATTCCAATTTTGACGGTCGCATACGAAGGACATTGATCACCAAGGGTATTAAGCATATCTTCGTAAATTTGCTTACCTCTTAACCCTTTTAAATACAGGTACTTGATGATGGCTCGATACTCCAATTTTTCGATTTTCACAATTTCGGTGGACATCTTTTTCATTTAATTTATTGCGTGACTCTGGTTTACTTTTTTGACGTCAAACTTTACACTGACACTTCTAATAAGTTATTGTTCGTTGCTATGGTAACGCAATATTTTGTTTATGCAAGGAACTGGTCTAGGCTAACTAGATATCAATACATCCTCGTAATTTAACAAAAGAATCGAACCAATAAGTATGATAAAAACATTAGAACAAGTGGATACAATATATACAAAAACTATTATTAACCTTCGCTAGAATTAACGTGATGATTTACAATTGTTATGGATAATAAGAAATAATTGTTAATTAAAGGTTGAGAATATGCTTAACGCCCACAAGCAGGAATTATTCAATTATTTAAAGTAGAAGTAAAACTAGAAAAAAAAATTATGGCACACCTTTGCTAGATATAATCTTTGAACTAATTATTAAGATTGTATCCATTGTCATCACAGTGGCACGTTGTGAAAGCTTCTGTAAACGAAGTAATTATGTCGTTTTTAAAATAAAAAGGCAGCAGCATCGTAAAGCTTTAAAGCTCAAAACTATTATTTTAACAACGCACATTATACACTAATTTTTAATACAAACACTATAAATATAATAATAATAATAATAAATAGACAATAGTAAAACTTAATCTAAACTGATCATACGTGTAATTGGCGTACATGGCATCTTAATAGCTTGCGTCAAAATTTTCGAATTACGATCGATCACAATTGCGCCTAATAAAGTTTTTTTGCCGACGACATTTTTACATTTCAATTTAATGTGCATTTTAACATCGAACAAATCGTTGTTCTTAACAAATGTTTGCAAAACAGCTGTTTGAGCCTCTATTTTTAAACTAATTGTTGGTTCGAATGGGTCGCTTTTCCATTTTGAAATTAGCACATCCTGTCGCGTTGAAGTCATTTTTATATAAAGAGAACCTGCAAAAAAAAGAGGTGATGACACATTATTTTGTTTAATTCAATTTGCTGCAGGACATTGCACCTTGCAAATTTGAATCACAAATGAATGAATGATTTTAAAGTGTCGATTGTTCGGTGATTGATTTTTATCAGGAAATTAACTCCACATTTTGTTCCAAAAAAAAAACTTTTTTAAACTAATAATGTCCTGCTAAGAATTTATGGATACTAAATTCAAAGCATACAGCATGTAAATGTTTCAAGCGACAACAATCAAAGTTAATAAATTGGATAATTTGGCTTTATTTTGCGAATTATCACTCTTAGGTACTATTAAGTAGAACTCCTTAAAAAGAAGATTTATCTTTTAATATTCAGTGTGGCGATGTATCTTAAAAATTGGGTTGATTCCTCCGGTTTAATGTATATATTAACAATTATTGTTAGGGATCTTCCTAGGGTAGAGGTGAAAAAAAGTAACGTTTATAGTTGTAGAATTGCAAAAGTTTCGTCTCAAAAAATTGGGGGTTTCTCAAGGTTAAACTATTTTTTCAGACCGTTATTTGTATCAAAATGTTTTTGTAAAACTTCTGGCACATGACCACTTTGTTTTATGTTTGACACAGTTCAAAGACGAACCTAACTCCCAATTATTGAAAACACTGACAAATTGTCCAGTGTCCACTGCAATCTGGGGAGGACTACGAAAAAGTCTTTGAAGCATTAAAGAAGCGGTTTGAGGAGAAGATCTTTTGTTACGAGTGTACGTACTTATTAAATTACACTCCCTACAGATTTCTAACGTGTAATCCAAAGTATCACAGTTGTATTTGAAACTGAAGTTTGAACTGCGTGCTCTTGCAACACTAAAATTGGATCAAGCTCAACAATTTCCATTAGTGTATAGGGTACCCTTCATGTGTAGTCCGTAGTCAAAAGAGATAGAAGTAGTCTGGATCCAAAGAATAGCTGCCTTAATTTACTAATGGATTTTATCAAAGTTGAAGCGAAGAACAAACTATATATTCCGTTTGAAGGAGGCACTGTCGATGACTCTTAATGAAGGAAGAGAAAAAGTGAAAGAATTTCAAACATGTTCTCGCAAAAACGAAAGAAAATAATTTCCAAGAAGAATCGAGAACTGTAACATTTGTTGTATGCAGCTCCAAGATCTTTCTCAACACCGTCCTCGTCCAAATAATGGAAGTAAATTCATCTGTCCTTGCTTTTGTTCAGCTCTCCAATTGAAATGAATGGATGGGAACAATTTCTAAGATTTTCATCTTCTTCATCAAAAGTCAATTTGTGGACAAATTTCAAAAATACCGTTCAACCTGAGTGACGATCTTCTTGCGCCTGAAACTGTATTAAGATAGATCATACCGAAAACACTCAAAAAAAGTGAAGCGAAGTCATGTGTCATCATCACCAAGATTGACTTGCCACTTGTCAAATCTAGAAGCAATTGATATTATGGATCTTATCACAGTAAAATCGGAAATGATACTAGAAGAAAACGATCCTATGACAGCGAAAGCGTGGATAAGTCGTAATGGAGACAAGAGAACTTTTGTTCCAAAACCGTGTTCGTCAAGCCAATTAGTGAAGTTAAAAGTGGCTTCAGTCCCGTCAAACAAATTAGAAGACCCGAATTAAGATGAAAAATGTAAATTGAACACAAATTGATGCTGGTGTGCGTGCCAAGCGAAAGCTAACAGACGGGAGCAAAGTAAATTTGGAAAATTCTGGATTGTTATCAAATACTGGAACTGAAACACTCAGTAGAAACTGTGGAAAAAATATTGGATAATTCAATCACCAAAAACTATTTCTCAAAACTCTTGGGAAACAGAAACTGCCTCATTGTCGTTTCTTCGTTTGATCCAAGGTATGGATAGTTTTGTTTACTTTTGTTGAATACGTATCTAAATTATAAGTAGAACAAGTATAGAATCGGCAACATTATTCACATTAGTTAAGTTGCTTTCATTGAAACCATTGATCAGTTAACTTTATGTAGTAGGAAAATATTGACATGTTATGGTCCACCAAAGACGGGTAGCTTAGTTTAAGAAACACAACATACAGGGATGAATCACGTTTAAAAGTTTGCTCCTCAATTGAAATCAATGAATGGAAGCCATTTATAAGGTTTTCATCTTCTTGAGCAAACGTCCATTTTTGGTCACCTCTAAAGATACCGTTCAAGTTAGGTGTTTAGATAGATCAATAAAAGTGAAGCAAAGTCAGGGGTCAGTCCATTGGTAACTGCCAAGATTGATTAGATATTTTTGTAGAATTTAGGAGTGTATGGGGTTCTTGACAGAGGTAGTACCTTTTGATCATTAATGGCCACTTTTTCTCTCTCTCTCTCTCTCGGAGAGACTCACTTCTTCCTTCATTGACACAATTATTCACATTCTATCATTTGAATTTATTTATTTACATGTTATTGTCCACCAAAGACAAGTATTTTAGTGTTAAACGCACAATACACAGGGTAGAAAGTTAAAAACTACCTTGAAATGAGAAAAACACAAAATAAAAATTGACGTGTCAGCAAAAAAAAGTACGAGATACGATACTTATTTAAAAAAAGTTAAGAATTAATAAAAAAATAAAACAAATTTGAGGACATTTTTTAGATGCTACTATTCAATACAAAAGATAAAAGAAAAAATAAAAAAGAAAATCAAAAACTCAGATGACAAGAAAAACTAAAGACAATTAACGAAAAAGTTTCCAAAATGGGAAAAATTTAGGTTTGAAGTATAAACCAAAAAAGTAAAAATTAATGGGCAAGTACAACGATAAAATAATAAAAACTATAACTTCTGTTTATTTAAAAAAAACTAGTGATTAGTGAAAAATAGAAAAGGTAACAGAAAAAATTAAAACAGTTAAAATGACCAGAACCTTCAGTGGTGTGGTCGTCTGTTACTTAAAACGAGTTCTACGATCAGGTCACTGAAGATGTTTGCCGCAACAGCAAACGTAACATTCAGAAGTTCGAACAGACCATGGCTCAATAGCCCGGAAAATTATAGTGTAAATATGGACACCATCCGTAAAAGTCTACATTTATCAATTAAAATTTTTTTTTTTTTAAATAAAAAAAATTTAAAAATTAAAAAATTTTTTAAAATAAATATATTTTATTAAATTTTTTTTTTTTATCAAAAAAAAAAAAAAAAAAAAAAAAAAAAAAAAAAAAAAAAAAAAAAAAAAAAAAAAAAAAAAAAAAAAGCTACTAGTAAATAAACATTTCCGAATAAATAAAAAGATAAAAAGATTTTATATTAGAGACTATTGTCCCTACCCAATTTAAATTTTTTTTTTTTTTTTTTATAAAAAACAAAAAAAGCAGCTTGTCAAACTTTATATTAATAATAACTACAGCTACTTAAAAGAATTTAAGATGCACCAAACCAAATATAAAATAATTCAAATCATCACGTAACCTTTAGTTCATCAATTTCAAACAATTTTGTGGGTGCCTCCTCAGGTGGTGGATAAGGGAAGGCAAACATAAACAACACCCGGTGACAAACAACGGTATAACCGCACTTTTCCAGTAACCAACCGTTTTACAAGGGCGGATAAGCAACTGAGATTAAGGCACTCTTCTAGAGAAGAGAAATCGACATTAAAGACAGAAGAAACCATACTAGGAATGCAAAAGGCAAAGAGAAAACACTGCATTAAATATCCAAAGGATTTTTCCTTGTACAGTTCTCTTTGCAAAATTCAAGTATATCAATTAGACCTCAGGGGGAGACAGATTTAACGAAGCTAAAAATTAAACTATTATCTGCTACAACTAATAATGCAAAGGCAAGCGTAGCATCGGAAAAAAAGAATGTCGTGGCTACGTCATCTTAACGACTGGTATAAATGTATATAAATTGCTGTGATGATTACCAAACTTCTTAGCGAATATGGAACTTAAAGAAGAAAAGAAAAAATTGTTAACAAAGGTTAAATACTTATAAACAGATAATAAAGCTGTCAATACTTGATAAACAATCAAAAAATCTTTTTTTTAATAACTGTTCTTCAAAGTACACATATAAACCATGACATAAAAAAGATAAAAAGATAAAGAAGAAATAACAACAAAAAATATAGTAAATTAGTCATAATAATAGAAAGATTTTGGGTCACTTAAAATAACGTTGAAGATGACGTACTCTGTAATTATAAATAACGATAACGTCGAGCAATTTCAACAGACGTTTTGGACACTTTTTCGCTATAATTTTTAATCCCAACCTAATTCTTTGTAACGGTTTATAATTAATTTGTTAGCGCCCTATAACCACAGTTTGGCATTATCGGTATATCGGGTCATCTTATTTCTTTCTTACTGCGCATGCGCACATATAACGATAACCGCGGAAACTGATATTTTAGGTAACCCAAAATCTTTCCAATATTCATAAGACTTAAGACTTCAATTAAAGGATAAAAAATAGTTAAAATAATGTTGGCAATATTAAGATAATGGATTAATAGTTTAATTAACAAAAATTAAATTAAAAAAATTCCAAATTTTGATGAAACAACTAGTTATACCCAACGTTTTGCTTCCTCAGTATCTGCTGATTCTCTTTGTTGTTGTTTTTCTACATGAATTGTTTTTGTTTTGCGATGTCGTGCTCCATCAGCCATAAAGGCTACTCCTAGCAAACTCTTATGTTAAAACGATTACAACAGATAACGATTCTATGATAGTAGTTTATTACCAGCTACTACTTCTATGTCTTCCATTGTTTAATTCTTTGACTCTTGATTCAACATTTCCTTTCTTGGATTCGTGGTATTTTGTCTTTATTACAAAATTGCAAAGTGTCTTAAGAAAATAAACTTTCCTTCTGTCCCTACAAACATTTTTGTCCAATTGGTCAAATTTGGCATTTGTCTTTTTTAGCTGGTTAAATTGAGTATCATAGTATACTTCTTGGATTGTTACACTCATCCGAGATCATGTAAAACAATTTTTTTGGGATAATTTCTGTGGTGATCACTGATTTTGGTCTTTTTGAACAAGGTTCATCTTCTGACCAAGTTAAAACTCGCGATTCATCTTTTTTTTTATTTCAATTTCTCTTAAAGCTTCTAATTGCATACAAATTCTAATACCTGTTTTTCGAATCTATTTCTACATGTCCGTTATAAAAGTAATGGGCATGACTATGGTCTCAATAAAGAAGACGTGTCTCCGTGTGAAGTCTAACACAGCGTGATGGAGCATTGACATGAACAGCGGTACGAAATCAAGTTTTGTGTGAGGCTTGGAAGAAATGCTTCCAGATGCTTCAATAAGCCTTCAAGAGCGGCTGCATTTTAAAGTTAGAACCCGTGAAAAGAAACAAGGCGTTCAAGTAGAGGCGGGAAAAGATCGCCAACGAAGCCCGTTCTGAATATTCCGGACCGACCAAAATTAAACGAAACGTCAATCGCGTGTCCGAAGTTTTGCGCCTAGATCGTCGGTTGAGGATCCAGAAAATTGCTGACATTCTACACATGTCCATATTTGACATCAAATACACGGTCAAGACCCCAGACATATGGCATTAATCGTTTCCAATTTCCTGACTCGGAGCAACACTACGGTGGTCCCCCGGCCCCTTACAGTCTGGGCTTTTTATTTCCTCCATTAAGGTGAGAACTGAAAGAAAAGCATTGGAACTCCCCCGAAAATATTCAGATCCATGTTAAAACTTTTCTAAAAGACATTCCCGTCGAGGAGTTGCAGGGTGCCTTTCATGCATGTCTCCATAAGTGTATTGATGATACGGAAGAGTATTTTTAAGAATTTGAAGCCTTTGTACCGATACCATCAATAAATCTATTTTTCTTTTTCGAAAATGGTTGTTTCGTCTTGCATTGTTGTGGCAACGAATACCAAATATCAAAAATTTTGAAAAGTAATAGAGCTGGGTAAACTCTAAACACCATTTCTTGATAAAGTAATGTTGCATAGGAACTTTACTTACATATCAATAATAATTTTAAGAATTTTATGGTCCCATCAACATACAGCAATTGTAGTAAGTAAAAAGCAAAAACACAAACCATTTAAATTTTTAGTAAGGTACCACTTTTTACATCATCGTGTAAGTAGTAAAAATTTCTATGAAAAAATATTAAATTGGGATAATTTAAAAAAAAACATACGATGACGTCACCGTTCAAAAATAGGTGACACCGTAAAGAAAATTTGGATATAAAAAATCAAATTGACGCATACGAGCATTTTTCTTCTGACCGTTAAATAACGTAATTATGAACTTTATGATCACACTGTATACACGGATATGTCTAATCAGTGTTGAATCTCATGAAATCATTATGAAAAGAAGCTAATTGCCTAAATTTTGTGATTTTTTTTTATTTCTTGACATATTATTCAAATAGTGTGAATAGACTACAAATAAATATAATTAATTCCAGGATATATTTTAGTTGAGAAAAGATGAGGGTTGCGACATAGTGTATGCTTTTACAAATCAATGCAAAAAGACAATCAAATTATTTTCCGTCTTTATCTTTTTTGTATGTAGAACAGACATATAAGATATTTACACATTAAAATTACCTACCGGTCGACTTTGATTATAATCGGTTGACTTCTCTGTGTTAATCTTTCTATTAATAATAGGGGTCACTGGCATTGGTTCCAAGGTTACTAAGTTATTTTAATGATCATCCGTAGCGGCAATGATTGCAAAAAAAATGAACCGATTATAACTAAAGTGGGCAGGTGGAAATAATTAGACCATAATGAAAAAAAATCTATAAACATAACATAACAAAAATAATGATAAAAGCAGATAAAAAAAGACCGTTTACCGTTTAATTTTTCATGGTCAGTCATAGTGCTCATGCTGCATCTCAGCCTCGACAAAGAGATTTCGAATAAATCGTTAAGTCCATCCTCGCTATTAGAATAAACCAAAGTCACCTCGACTTCACCTTTTTTACTTTCTCTCTGGAAAAATACTCTAGCCACTCTCAAATTAAATTCATCCGAAAACGTACCGATTCAACCTCCAGACCACTCGAAATATCCTTTAAGTCTCTCCAAATGTCGGGAGTGCCAACAAAATTATTTTTTAACTCTAAAGTAAATAACTTGTATTCTAAATTGTATGTAGCAGCACCGATTGTTCGCCTGTTCGTCAACGACATTCTATTAGAACTAGTTCTTCTCCTCCTCTTCTTATCCTCTTCAGTTTCCGTCAACGACGAAAAGAAATTCTTAACGCTTCTTTTAGTTTTGGCCTTTTTTGAATTTTCTTGATTGCTTAATAACGCATAAGCTGTAAGTACTACAAACTTCCCGGTGAATAAATTTTCAGATTTTGCTGCCGATACGTTTTGCATGGCAAAGCAAAATTCTTCGTTGTAAGTAGGCCACGAATTACCCACGAGTGACGTTTCGAATTTTTCTCGCGCAGGAAACACCCTAACCTGAATAAACCAAATAACAAATACGTTATAATTTTAAACCACTTACCTTAATCAAATATCCTTCGGGTTTTGAGTTTCCGTATAAAGAAGGTAAATGTCTTGCCCCAATAACTCTCACCTTCAACTGTTTCGTATCATCATTATAAGCAATTTTGAATCCAATTTGTGGATTAGTTTCATCGGATGATTTACCAACATCGGAAGACTTAGATGGGATCAATTTTTAATTTTTTTATGTTTATGGACATTTTCACCGCACATACGAACACATCATTTAACAGCTCATCTTTATGTACTAATTATGATGTTGTGGCTTTAATGCTTTAACAAGTGAGCATTCATATGCCACTTAACTCAATTAGTTTGAATTAGTAAGGTCGAGACACTGAAATTATTCTGCAACTTTAAATTCAAAGATGCAATACATAATTATGATGGTAAATTTGTATTAAGTATGTCACCACCTTATGTATATGGCGATAAGCTAGTTATCTTATCGTTCTCTTTCTAAGTAGGTATTAGCAATTTTTCAACCTAAATTGAAGATATGAATTAATGTGGGTAATTTACAGAGATGAGTAATTCACTATTATTTTTAAATAACATAAATTATGTTCCTTTTTTTTAAATGCAACTGCAAAATAATGTTTACAAATTGTTTCTTTCAAATTAAAAAAGCTATACATGCGAGTGTACATACGTTATCGACAAACACAATTATCGAAACGTTATCTTTCCGTAGTTATCACAAATTAATCAATACATACACAGTGTTTAGTATCACTCGAACGTTAATTTAATTCAACTTGTTTACTAGGAAAATGGGGTGCGGGTGAAGGTCATATATTTAGTGAAAATTTTTAAGTTTTGGGTACTTTTCTGAAACCAAGCTCTTGGAGGGGACCAACAATTTTGAGTCTATTGTAAAATATTAGAGATAATTTCTTCGTATTTTTTCAATTTTTTTCCATTCACTTTTATTTTTTTATTAATTTTTTTATTGTCTGTCACAATCTTTGTTTGTATTTATTAATATTAACTATTAATTAATTGAAAATTTAACACAAAACGAAAACTAAAAAAATCAAAATAAAAAAGAGAGCAAAGCAATGAAGTAAAAAGTATTATTGATAAACAAAAATCAATTTAGGGATATGCTAAAAGATTACTGAAGAAATATTTTAGGAAGAAAAACAATTTTTTTTAAACAATACCCGAAAACAATATTAAAAATTACTTTCTGAAACAGAGAAATCCTGCATATGAGGCAAAGAATAAAGCTTAATAACAAAAATTAAAATTTATGTTAATAATAACAATGGTGCTAAAAGTAATTAAAAATAAGCGAACAAATTTTGAAGGTGTTATATTCATAATTTTGGGTACATTATGAGTAGTTATTTTTTTTTATTTTGTTATGTCTTTTTATTTATCATTTTTTATTAATCTTTTTTTGAGTTATGTGTTAAAATATTTTTGTTTTTACACGTTTTATTGTATTTTTTAAATTGAATGCATTTTGACAAAAGTAATTTTAAATTCATTAAAAACTGAATTCAAGAAAAAAATTAAAACGATAAAAAATCAAAATAAGAAGATTACAAAGCAGTGAAAACTAAACATAAAAATTTAAGTATAAGCAACTTAAAAATTGTAAAAGTACGAAAAAACTAGCAACAATTTTGAAGAAATATGTTTGAATGACAACAGAATAAAAACATGAAATAAATATAAGAAGTAGAAACAATAATTTAAAAAAAACAGTTCACAAAACAAAAACTTAAAAATTAAAAACTACAAAAATAAAAGCATTGAAAACATCAACCAAAACTAAAGAAAACGGAAGAGAGTAAAAACTCATAAAAATTGTATTAATGCACAGATCATAATTAAAGGGTAAAATAATACACATAATTTTTAAATATTGTTAAAAAAATTTTTATTTTTTATTTTGAATGCATTTTTTAAATATCAATTTTCAATTGACGTAAAATCAAATACAAAACAAAAATGAAAAACAAAATAAGAAAAGTGGAATACAAAGCATTCGTAATTATTAATATTACTTTGACAGCCATAAAAATTTTAAAAATTTTTGTACCTCGATTTATTTAGCAAACTCAACATTCACAACAATTTTTAGCTATTTCAGTGTTTCTGTGTCAAAAGTGCTTTTGAAAAAGATTGAGGTTCAGCCCTTTGTCTCAAAATTTGAATATTTGTAAAATGTCCATTGTAGAATGGAGCTGGTGCTACCTTTAAAATTGATTATAGAATCTGACGATTTGATTCATTGTCCCTCATGTTTAATGGATACCACTTGTCTTATGCTGGAATCAATACTGTAGATGAATGCCTACACAAACCTTTCAAAGGATGTGCTTAAGATTAACTGCTCATTCCTTCATTCAAATTCTAAAAAGCGTTTGAAAGGAATTGCATTGTAGAAAGGCTCACTCTCAGGGCTGTTAGAATTGGTTGAACTATTCTTTCAAATCGCTTCCGTACCTGCAGATGGTTAAGACCTTGTTAAAAACTATTGTCAATAAAAGCTGAGATTGGGATTCTAAAGAGGATACCTAGAGACGCCTGTGTAATAGCCAATTAGAAATTATCTACTCAGATCAAGGTTGAATTAGTCTCAGCTTATCCAATCCTTGACAAAATTAGTCAATTTCGTGTTATCTAGCAGCGACGCACGGCACCGAAGCGGTCGCAACCATCTTTCAAACAAACCGTTTTGCTCAAGAAAAGAAAAGTCGAAAGATCGTATTCATGTATGATCAAACTAACACACGTAATGATACAGGACGGCATTCATGTTACGTTGTTACAGGAGACAAGAGTTTTGATTGGTGGCTGATTTACCGTCGAGCTTACTAGGTTGCAAGCAATGAAGTGAGTAGTAAGCTAAAGTGACGTCGCACTTCCGCTGTCAAATACATGTGGCTGGAAGTATTCGCGTTGACGTGGACTGTGTGTCCGGAATGGATTGGTACTACCGAACATAACGCTATAACTGGCCAAATTTAACTACCAAGCCCTCTGCTGCCAGTGAAGGCAAGCGTCCTGCGTTGGATCCTTTAGAAGTAGAGTTAAAAAAATATATAAAAAAAAATTTTAAAATTTATAAAAAAAAAAATTTATAAATAAAAAAAATTATTATTTTTATTATTTTATTATTATAAATAAATTTTTTTAGAAAAAAGAAGGACCGCTACCAAGGGTGTATTGTTGTCGACTTACTGCTAAGTTGAGTTGTCTTAAACCCGAAGTTCGTGCAAAGTGTATGCTTTTCTGTAAACTTTGGGTGAGCCATGACTAGTCACACCTTGAAGCCAAACGCTCTTCGTTTGGTCAGTCCTAGACGCCTAACGCGATAACTGGAGAGAGTTAGCGATTAACGTAAGTAAAGATAAGCCATGGGGCCTCGTATACCGAATATGTCAAGGTAAAGGCACGGGTGTTGAACTTGGAGCAATACTTGATGAAAACGGTTACGTTCTTACATGGATAGAAAATTCCCATAAACTTGTAGGTGTACACTTTCCCTTTCCTAAGCCATTTAGTCGGGCTGATGTTGACTCAGCCGTTGGTTCAACAAAAGTCAAAGTCACGAGCCCAGTTGATCCCATCATTGCTAAACATGTATGTACCAAGCTCCGAGACGATATCAAACAACTTCTGATAAAGGGGGTCTTACTGAGCCGTGGAAGCAAGCCCGCGTAATTAAAATCTTTAATTGTTGACTTTAAGGAAGCATTTGATAACTTCCTCTGGTCGTCGGTTATAGGCAAACTTAACGCCTTGTTGATGAAGTCAGTGAGATCCGGAGGGCGGTGTCTTGAGGTTTACCTTGTGATAGACAATCTTCTTGCGGAGCTTGTGCATGCTAGATGCGTCACCATCACGCAAACTATCTGGTTCTGGACCTTTAAAGAAGGCGGAAACTAGATATAAAAAAACCGACACAAACGATGGAACGATTATGTGACGGACAGACAGACCTCTGACTGCAGTCCGAGTGGTATCCCCCTGAGAAACCGGGCCCTACTCGATTGCGTGATAAGGCAATTGGTCTTAGCCCGAAACGTTGAGATCATAAGTTGGAATCACGATGAAGCTAGCTAGGATCCTAGATTGAAGGGTTTGCGTCTCGTTGAACTTCAGCGAGTTGTTAATGACAACCCCTATGACGGCTGGCCTTTTACATATACACCCATTATGAATGCAGAGTTGCGGTTTCTGTCAACTTTCTGTATTACTTGTGTATTAGCGCTGTGGCTGTTAACCGGAGTTCTCGGGGGTAATGACCCATCTAAACTTTATTGGTTTGCACCTCGGCGCGTTTTGAACCCTTTGGATTCTACACTGAATCGGAAGAGTATGAGAACGAAGGTGTGCTTGTCAATAGCGCACTGCCATTGTGCAATCAACACTCTCTCAAGCTCTAGGGTTCCTCCCGACGCTAGAACACTTAAAACACACAGAGTGAGTGTTTCGAGTACGAAGATTGACGATTTCTTGTCTTGTTTATGGTTGTTTGATGCTTCCGAGGGTCTTGATCCAAAGTTGATTAGCGTTGATGAACTCTAGGCTGGAGCTCTTTTCAAGAACGGCACCCTCTTGACCGGCTCTTGACCCCTCTGCCTACTTTCTTGACCGGCTCTCTTAACGTAGCCCTGCGGCTTGTCGGCACATTATCGTCGGGAGTTTTAGCGAAGACTGTGGATAGACCCGGACAGTTCGACCGTAATTCTTCTGGCGGTTGGTCTCCAAATTGGCTACCCTGGCTTGTGGTGCAAGTCTGGGGGATTGTCGGAGACTTGCTGCCGGCGCTCTTGGGGCTCTTTTGACAACTCATTGATGTTCAGTCTATTAGTGTAACTTTTCTACGATACCTATCACATAGCTGTCACTTGTTGCTCATGTGAAAGAGTGTCTGTCTTAGATGGGGGCTTCGTGTCGCCGGGTATTGTCGGCGACTACCGTTTAATGCGGCATCTTATTGATGACACATCGTCGCGTCTTTGAGTTACCGATTGACTATGGGGTAATTGTAGTGTAGTCAGAAGAGCGGACCTCCTGCCAATCGACCGGGTACTCGAATCTATTTCCACATAGGTTCAAAGTACTGTTAAATCCAAGACTTGTTGGAACTACTGGTTATCGGCAACTAAACCGGGGTTAGCATTCTAGCTGCTAACTCAAATTAATGTAGTCAAGCATGAGCTAAAGGCCTTTTTATATCTATCAAACATTCTTCAAATTTTGGGTTTGACTTGTTTTCGTCAAATAAATTTGATGGTTTGTTTTTGACAAACATTTGATCACCGAAAAGCAACGACAAAAAAAACAACACTCATCAAATTAATTTGACCCATGTGAAGCACAGCCATTGTAAAACTTATTTGATCAAATAAATTTGACGGAAACCAGAATTTGACGTTTGATTTGAACAACGATAGATGTCAAACGCGCTTAAGAGCCAAAATATTTTTAATTAGATAAAAGTGCAACTTCTGATGTAAACAAATCAATTAGTTTTTTCTTTCACATCATCCACTTTATTAGCACCTCCATTTTCGTCATTATTAATGTCTCCATCGTCTGACGACATACTGTACAATAAAAAGTTACATAAATTAGAATTACTCGAAATGTTACGTCGTACCTGAATTCTATTGAATGCGCCTCTTTCTTCTTGGGACTATTTTGTCCATTTTTTAATTTCCTAAAAATTTAAATCGAACAATTAAACGTTAAAATTTTAAATTCTTACTTCTGTCGATATTTGCAAAACGAGCAAACAAACGATATGATAACAACACAAATTAAAATTCCTCCCAATGTGCTAATTGCAATTACTAATCGTTCTCTGATTTTCATACACGTTTCTTCATGTAATGGAGCAACAAAAGGTTTGTCCATTATAAGTTCAGTTTTATTCAGTTTTCTGCAATTTTACACATTTAAAAATAAACGTTTTCTGAATTGATGCCGTTTCAAAATGGTAACCAATCTACCCAAAACTGTTAAAGTCCTGATGATGGTCAAAACATTGGTTAGCACTTCGACACGACCATTGAATTTCAAAATTTGTACGTGCCTTTCCAATTCCATGTTATCAACAGGCACGTTACCATCTAAACCATAAACCACAATCGTAGTATTCATTTGGTCTTGAGCGTAAAACCAAGGCGATAGTGGTTGAATCGATACATTCGTGTAAAGTGATAATCCTTTAAGAAAACCTGTCGAGGCATTATTAGTGTTGAGTAATAGGAGATTTTCCAACTTTAAAGGGACGATCTATAAATTAATTTTTATTTTGAAGTCAAATGTTACAAAAAAATTATTGTAATTACTGTTAGATTTAATTCACTACAGAGCCCGGTCCCATTTTTATCAGTTGCCTTTATTGATAGAATATTTAACGCAAGGTTTTGAAAGTATTTACTACTTGGGTACAGCATCCCTGTTTTGGAGTGAATAATGAAGTTATCGTTATCAATCGTATAAGTTATATCTGCGTTTAGGCCAGAGTCGATATCATTGGCCTAAATATCATGGTATAAGTTTCTTTTCGGTATCATAGGTTGGATTTACCTTTATTTGTGTAACAGGAATATAAAATGGAATAGAAGTTTTGGAGTGAAAGTAGCCTATGGTGGTTAAGGTGTCTTCATCAAACGAGGGAGGATGGTCGTTCTCGTCGTCAATAATAACCGATAAGATTAAGTGATCAACTTCGTGGTGAACAGTTTTGGGCACACTGATCCACTCTCTGGGTTCTACATCTCTTTTGCGACGAACATATAACAGATCGACTATACGTAATTGAATTACAAATTGTGGTACAGCCATATGAAAAAGTTCTTTATTTTCTCGATCTAACGCCGCGATATTCAAATCTCCAAAACTCGAACTGAAAAGAACTAAACCGAAATACCACAACAACTGTACAGTTTATTACGCACATGGATTTGTAACTGGATATTGATCTATTACTTCATATATACATAACACGAAATCGTATTGGCAAGGGAGCTTGACTGTGGTAGCTTCGTGTTCTTTGACGTGTACCACCATAACGGAATTTTGGGTCTGTAGCTTTGCCGTCTCTCTTTCAACGCTAATTATTACCTAGAGAGAAAATTGATTTAACTAACGATTTACCAAGTTTACAATGCACTAACATTGACGAATGCTTCTTGGTGATGAACCCTTTCCGTGGCTATTACAATAAAGTTGTAAATTCCCAATTTTAATGGGCGAGTCAAACTGATTCTTCCCGTTAGTGAGTTTATTGTTAGTTGATAAGGAAGTGGGAATTCATTGGAACAACCTAGAGAATAAGTGACTTCTAAAAATGGATTGGTTAGTACTTTTACGTGTCCTATTACTCCGTAATACCAAAATGTAACTTCAAAACGGTAATTGTTTTGTTCAAATACTAACTGAGGTATACCTAAAATAAAAGTATATCTTATCCATATTGAAAATCTTTTTCCAGCATCAATTTAAGACGTACAATAAAATTGTACAAATTGCGCCTTAAATTAACCGAAGGATGGATGTGAGAAAAAGAAATCCAAAGCTAGAAACTGATAATAATCTATACTCTCTACCTAAATTTTACACCAAGAAGGATCGATACCTAGATTTTTGAGGTTGGTGTTCTGTCCCTCAACATTCATCCTACAATTATTTCAGTCATCACAGATTTAAGGAAAATGCTAGTATTTGATAAGAACCTACTCTAAATGTCTTAATTTGTACGTAAAATATTTTGAACTTTTTGTCCCGTTTCCCAACATTATATCTTAAATTATAAGCAAAATGTGTGTCTTGCGACATCTCGTGTAAACATTGACACGTATGAATAGTATAAACTAAGAAAAATGCCAACAGTTAACTGTAACGGCATGTGTGTGTTAAAGTGCAAAGCGCTATCTAAGCGATAACTTTAATGCTTGTAACACACGTTGCCGATAAAGCCAAGATAACTTGTACAGAAGTACACACGCAACAAAAGAACACCTGATGCAGCATTTCGCTCTTATTGTGAGCTCATCAGAGGTGTATACTTAAGTGCGGTATACGACTGTACAAGACGGCGGTTGATCTTTTAAGCTCTAGTAGAGCAATGAACATAAGTAAAATGTGTGTCTTGCGACACCTCGTGTAAACATTGACACGTATGAATAGTATAAACTAAGAAAAATGCCAACAGTTATGATGAGCTCACAATAAGAGCGAAATGCTGCATCAGGTGTTCTTTTGTTGCGTGTGTACTTCTGTACAAGTTATCTTGGCTTTATCGGCAACGTGTGTTACAAGCATTATAGCTATCGCTTAGATAGCGCTTTGCACTTTAACACACATATACCGTTACAGTTAACTGTTGACATTTTTCTTAGTTTATATTATTCATACGTATCAATGTTTACACGAGATGTCGCAAGACATACATTTTACTTGTGTTCATTGCTCCACGAGAGCTTAAAAGACCAACCGCCGTCTTGTACAGTCGTATACCGCACTTAAGTATACACCTCTGATGAGCTCACAATAAGAACGAAATGCTGAATCAGGTGTTCTTTTGTTGCGTGTGTACTTCTGAAAAGTTATCTTGGCTTTATCGGCAACGTGTGTTACAAGCATCTTAAATTATGTTTCTTTTTTTTAAGTCTTCTTCTCAATTTCAATGTCAAAACAAGTAGTACGTACACTCAATACTAATAAAAGGCTACGAACGTTTCAATAACTACTGACTTAAAGAGAAAGCTGAAAACTAACAAGAATTTACACTGGCAAACGACGATGGTACTTGGTAAGGATTGCGATTGTTACGACAACCTTGTAGGCACGGTAAATTGTTTTAACAACATAAGACATAACGATCATAAAAAACAAGGTTTTAGACACTAGATATTGGCAAAAGAAATGTTGGGAGTAAACTCATCTGTTCCCAATCCGTCTTGGAGACATAAACTAAAATGGATTTCAGAAATAATTTAAAATTTTTTTCTATATTCAGTCATCATTCATCAAACCATATGTGGGCAGAAGAGAGGTCTGTCTAAGATCAGAAAAACGGTAATTATACCGGAGTTTGAGGAGGTGGTCCCAAACCGGGATGGCTGTTGGTATTGTGTCTTACAAGTAGGCGTTTGCGAAAGCTTGGTCAGGCTGCTCTGGGTTCTGGAGTTCGCCCAAGCAACAGCCAACAGGTCAAAAATTCAAAACTCTCTTAAATTACTCCAAAACTTAAGGTACAGGATCACCCATAGGACCATGGTCAATAGACACAACGATAGTTTGACGACAATGGAGTGGATTGAAAGGTAAAGGCTAAAAGAATAGCAGAATGAGCGTCCTCTGTGTTAAAGGTAAACTGAATTTACCAAAAAAAATATCGAAGGGGTAATGGTCTTTGCCAATAAAGAAAAAACTAACTTGATAAAGCGTCAATTTTCATTACCCACCAATGTATTAGAAATTCTATCGTTTTGAAAGCCTTAGGCTGTTTTATTACATGGTTTACGAGAGCATAATAATTTTTCAGCAATTTCAATGCAATAATCGCTGACTTCTATACGTTTCTTAAATCTAAAGTCAGATAATTATTAAGAAAATTATGAAATTTTCTACTAGGTTTCTTTCCACTTGTTTTCTCCTTGCATTCTATAAAATACTTTGGAAACAAATTTTTCAAGAAAATTTGGAGGAATTAACATGGTCCCAGAAGAACATTTCTTGCAAAATGTTTGTGGACTGTCACTACAAATTGCGTCACCCTTTATAAGGCTGTTTTCTTTCTACCATTGCTTGTGGATTAGGTGTGTTTACGTATTAATGGAAACAAAAAATGAATAAGAAAAATAAATATTGATCATTAAAGGTAAATTCTTTATCAAAAAATTTAAAAAAGTACCAAAACCGCTTGGCGTAGAAAAACTATTTCACTTTGCACTAGTATCTTTTATTTCCATAAATATTTCCTCTTTCGTTCTTGCCGTTTTCTTATTTTTTCCCACACACTGTCATTTCTATGTATAATCACTGTTCTAGCATTTTGGTTTTTACCAACTCTTATAAATATTTCCAAAAATCCACGTGTTTATGTTGGAACAATATTATATTCCACAATAATTATACTTTTCTCTTATTCCTTGTCTTTCTAGCTTTTTCATTGTTTTGCTATCCTTGCCTTTCATCTCGTCCCATCCTCTTCCAACAATGTTTTTAACAACAAATAAGTTTATTTTTCTCTTTCTCTTCATTCCTTCCTTCTCTTTTTACTTCTCCTTTTTGTAGTGTATTGCTACCGATTTTCGTAAAATACTATCATCTCCTTCCTTTTCCTCTCTTTCGTTTTTGCTGTTTTCTCATTATTCTCCGCGAATTTTTGAGAACCCTGTTCTGGCATCTTTTCCATTCATCTTGTTTTCTTCCTTTCCAACCAGGTTTCACCAACTTCTCTCAACATTTCCAAAAATCCACTCCTTTATTTTGAAATTTATTATATTTTACAACAAGTTTATCTTTTCTCCTTCCAATTTCTTAAAATGCTATCATCTTTTTCTATTTTCTTTTGCTCCGTAACTATCTTACAGTTTTCTAAAATCTTTGGATAATTTTCTATTCCAAACGTGCCATGCCAACGATCTTGATAATTTTTTCTATTCTTACTAGCTTGCCACTTTTTCTAGTTTTTTGTCTCTCACTTTATACTTTCTTGTGTATTTTTTTTGCCTCTATTTATTTACTAAATTTTTACCACCAAATAATTGTTTCTTCTTTGTCCCCTTCAAATTGGCTATTTTTTGTCTAATTTCTTGCGTCTACTCACCTTTTTTTATTTCTGGTTCTATTTTCTTTATTGTATGTATAGAGTTCACACGAAACTAATACTAAGGATGGCAAAGTATGGTCGACACTCGTCTTAGGGTTTTTTCAGTATTTCCCCTTTTGTTTTTCCTTTTTTTACTATTTTCGACAAACTGTAATTTTCTTCTATCTTATACAGTCATTCCTTACCAACTTAATATTTAAAAATCCACGTCGTTATTTTGAAATCTATTATATACCAAAACAACTTTACTTTTCCTGTTCCACTTTCTTCTCCTTTTTAGGTTATTGCTTTTCTTTTTCTTAAAATGTTGTAGCATTCTTCTTCCATTTTTCTTCTTCTGTAGTTCTACCCTTATCTTCCATTGAATGGTTTTGTTCTTTTAATATCTCCGTTTCTTCTTCTATGTTTCACATTTTTATCAAAGCCATTTTTTTAAATTTTTAATGCTTTCTCTCATCGTATAACTTATCTTCTGTTTATGTACGTCATTTTTGCTTTCATTTACTTCCAAATCTTTAACCACCAAATCCATTTTTTCTTCATTTTTTACATTTTTAACTTTATTGCGTTCTACATTTTTTCCCACTCTTGTATCTCAAAATATCTTGTACTTGGTAATGTGCCTTTTTTTATCACCATTTTCTTCTATGCTTTTACCACCAAATAAATCTTTCTCAATTGTCGGGTTTCTTTACTGATTCTACTTTCTTCATCGTATGTATAAACGTCACACTCTAAACTAATAGCAAGGATAAGAAAGTATGGTCGGGACAAGCGCAGTGTTTTTGGTGGATTTACTTCATAACAACAATTTTGGTATTTTCTCAAATTTTGGGCCACAAATGATACTAAATGTTTCTTAACGTACATACTTTTGGAGTCATTCTAGAGCAAACTCCAGAAGGGTTCAATGAGAATGAGTTTTTAGGCATAATATTTTGATAGATCTACATCAGTCTTTGGGGTAGAAAACTAGATAGCAAATTTGCCAAAAAAAGTAGTCTACTCGGCAGTCGTATCTCGGTTTTTTAAATATTATTACTTATTTTCCAAAACTGTTGTCACCAAATTCTTTTTATCTTTTTCACTTTTTCCTCTAAACGGTCTACTCTTTCCTCTTATTTCTCCGTTGTATTACTATGTTCAGTTTTCTACACTAATATCACCTTAACCGCACAGCGGGGACAGTTTTGGGGTAATCGGATAGTGTACACCACTATAGATTATTTTAGGGTTGTAAACGAATAGCCAAGATACGAGTGGTTTTTTGTGCATATGAGTAGTTTTCCTACCTCAAATTTTCTTAAATTTGCAGATTACCAAATTTACTTGTCCAGCAATTCTTTCCTTTTCTAATCTATTGCAATTTGTTCTTCCGATCACTCTCTTGCCCTCCTTCTCCAGTTTTTTCTATTTTTTACACTTTTGTCCTTATTGCATCTTATATTTTATTTTCATTCCCATCTTCTATCGAGAATATCTTTTTATTTAGAATGCTTTACCATCAAATAATTATATCTTTTTTCACGTTTCTCTACCTTTTTCCCTGAACTCACTAATTTTCTTTCGAACTACCGGCACATACTCGTCTTTTTATTTCTACCAATGATCTTGGTACTTGCTCAAATTTTGAGAATCCAAAGTTACAAAAATTATGAAATGTTTGTGGAAAGTATATTCATACTGGCTCAATTAACATGAATTTTTAGGAATAATATTTTCGAAAATGTTTTGACCCATATGAAGTTGACAACCCGAATTTAGTTTTGATAGTTCTGATTAGAGTTCGGTGTTGTTTTTGAAGACTATAATAATTCTCCTATATTTTTAAAAGTGATTAAAAGCGATTATGTACCAGGAACTCTAGAATTCATAGAAAGGCTGTAGAGCAGACATTCAGAACTTTTTTTTTGTTTTTAGAAACTGAACAAATTTTTTGTATGAATCAAGAACTCTAGTTCTAGTCAAGTGATATAGTATGACCTACTCAGAACTATTCAATTGAATTAAGGTGTGAAGTTAACACCCCACATTTAATGGATGGTTTGGTACTTTAGAGCCCCAGAATTATTTTTACAGATATAAAACAATCATATATGGGTTAGGATACGAAATCCAAAGCCTTAAAGTCGAGGTACTGAAGCAGAAATAAGTATAAAATATAGATATTGCACTTACCTGGAGCAGTCCCCACCTCTAGTTTGTGGAGATTTATCTCCAAAACAGTTGTTTCTGTCCTGGAAACATTTTCCATATAGACTTCAAGCGTAACAAACATCACCGAATTGTTAATCAAAATATCTTCGTCGAATTTTTTAGCAATACTGACAAAAACCGAGTCAGACAACAATTGTATGGAGAAGTATTCTTTGTAATTATGACATACGCGAATGCGAGCGTTCGAATTTGAATACACTAATTTTATAGGGACGTGTATGTAAAAATAATAATTAACGTTTGTATACACGTAACGTGCCTTGTAATAAGGAAACTCAAATAAAGGCAATAAAGGCAGTGAACAATTTTGGGAAATTTTTATGAATAAATTAGCCCAGCCGTTGCTTTGAGGAACACCTTCATCCTAAATTTTGACAATTATTGAATTTCAATCAAAAATTAAAATACTTACACTTGCCATTATTTGAAAATTTTTATCGTTCGGAAGTCTAAGCCATCGTATAACTTTTAATACTGCTCGATGACATTTTAATTTTTTGTCAACCGTTTGGTGCCACTCCAGAGTTAAGTCATTACTTAAAAATATTTCAAAATTTAATCCTCGGTTTGAAATATCCTCGTCACACGCAATTATTTCTTCTCCAAAACTTGTTATGTTGAATCCTGGTGGTAATGGCATCGGGAGATCAAATTTATAAGATTTTTGTGAGAACCTCGGTTTGTACGTGTTCAAATCGCGAATTGGTTGATAAAACACCTAAAAAATGTAGGTACTCCATAAATGTTAGCTACGTTACTCACTCTTACCAATGAATTCGTGTGGTTGTTTGTGCATTTGAATCTCAAATTCGCTATAATTTTTGGATAATGATTATTTATCTCATTTAGTTCAAAGTTTTCAAAATCTCTTGAAGGGTAAATAATTAGTATTTCGTGATCCATTCGAACTTTTGCGTATGGTGTACCCTCAACTGTAACTTCGACCACGTTCTTGGTTTTTAACCTGGCGAAGATATTCGACTCATTATCATTTACCAAAACGTTAACGTAAGGTGAGGACCATTGGTTTCCAGTAACATTACCAACTTCGCAATTACCTAATTAAAAAAAAAGGAACGGATAGTTTAATACTGTTGATATTCATGTACCTACCCATTGGGTATGTTCGCACTTGAAGAAAAAGCCATGCACAAACGTACGACAAAATAATTTTCGCCATTTTTCGTCGGGATTACACCTCAAATTAACGTGTTTTTGATTAATAATCAGAAAAATGTAAAGTTTACGCATTGTCGGTTCTAATTAAATATAAGGTACATAAGCAAACACTTAACGGTGTTTACATTTCATCCTGAAGAGTTATGTCAATTTTAGATAAAAGCCAACTAGTTGTTTTACGAGGGGTGTTCAAAACGTATCATTTTTAATGATCACAACCAAAAAATAATTAAAATTTTGTTTGAGTAAGATAAAAATGAAAATAAAATGGGATTGTTTTTTATCCCGATGATCTTCGTCAATATTATAAAATTATTGTACGTCCACAATTCCACAATTTCAAAATATTCTGATCTAAGTTTGGAGGAGGAAAAAAATTTAACAGATTCCGGTAGATATAAATTTAGTTTAAGATGTACAGGCAGCTATTTCTGGATATTTGGTGGTGTTATTTGTTATTTGAACCAGTTTTGCGAAATTTTTCTTTTATTTGGTCATTGCAGTGATATTGTTACGGTTCAAATTTCTAGAACTAGAACGTATGTCTTAAGCCTTCTTAATAACGTTGGTCGTGAGTAGCACGTTACGACTAAAATTAAATTTGCCGCGCATGCTGCAAATTTTCCATTGGTGGATTCGTTTAATTCACAAAAATTATCAAGACGACGAGCGGACATTTTGGCTACTTCCTTCTATTGGGCGTTTTTGGCGTGCTTTGTGAAGTTAAAGTTTTACACGTAAATTATGGTTAATAATTCCAAGTTAAATTAGTGTGTAAATGTAAATCCGACCGCATTCGCCGTAAGTACTTCTTTTCCATTTCTTTTGTTGTCTCGTGGGTGTGTTAATCCTAATTACGACTTATGCTTTAGCACGTGTCTTGACCTCATACTCTACTCGTGTATTGCAATCTGGATAATTCCTGGAGATGCTGGAATTGCTAGTTAAGAATCCTTTGCTATATAACGTGACGACTATCTCGATTTCGCTTACATTTAAGCTGCCAACGGCCGATGAACTCGACAGGCGGAGGGGTTGTTCACGCCGCATGCTTGCTGCTCCAAAGGAATATATCTGCTTTCCGTTGTTTGTCGTGTACTTCACCTAAGAAAAATCCTGGGGTTACCTATCTTCTGAAGCTGTTAAATACTGTCGCTAGCAAGAACCTTCCTTCTCGGAACTGCACACTACAGAATACAGCTTTACTGTTTAAAAAACCTATTCACTATTTATGCGTATGAAGCTCACGTACATGTGACATTAAACGGTTTGAATCCCTAGTATATAAGTAAATTTTTATTCGGAGTAGACTCCACCACCGACTTCCGGTTTTGTTTTTGACTGGTTTCATAAGTGCTTGGGCGCTTTAGATAAAGTGGGTGAAGCTAAAACAAAAGGCCTTTTAGGTTGGCGGGAGCTACTTACCGTGCTATTCCGAGTTTAGTTTTAAGTCACCGTGTGTAAGTGACGTGTGTATGTCGAATTTCCTTAGTAACAAATCCTCAATTTTAATTTGAGGTGTAACAAACAAAAGCTTAACTAAATTTCGACACATTAATTGCAAGCTTTAATTAAATTGGTGTTGCTAACGCCCGTAATTCTATGCGACAGCCTCTCTCTTATTTCTCACACATGCTCCTAGTATTTTAAGTTTTATTTGCTATATTTAATTGTCTATTTGTCTCTCTGATTTGTTTTAGCGTATTAGACCTTTAACAGTAAAACCTATTGAATTCCTGTTGATCGGTTTTATTTCTTTTTATTACTCAACAGGTGGCGCCTTGTTAGGCAGCAGTCTATTTCTTTTCAGTTCCCCAAGGACCTCCCCAACTCACTGATTAAGCCGGACCCTGCTGTGGTAACTACTACAAATACGGAATCCTCCACGAATTTAGTGCGCTACTTCGAGCCAAATAGTAGTGTTCTTCTCTCAAAGTTGTATTGCTAGAGCCGTCGCTTTCTTTTATTATTATTTGTGAACTACAACCGTTACAATATTCCGGTCACATCCCTGAAAAATTATGTTGTATATTAGCAAATTGTGAATTACTTTTAAGAAAACAACGATTACTTACCAGATGACGATTTATAGATGTAAGTTAGATAATTAGATTTAAATTGCGTACTTTGGTACCTTTGTAAAAACACACACGAGATTCTTCTTACTGGGGCACAGAATCGGTGGGTGAAAAGAAAGGTAAATTGTAAAAAATTAAGTTACGATTTACATTTTTATTATAACTTAACAATTTTAATACAAGATCTATATACGTACACATTAATCACGAACTTTCATCGTCACCTTGTTCGTTTTCTTTTTCTTCATCTATCATGATGTTATATTTCTCCACAATAGGTTTGAAGCTTACAGATTTTGTAGTGGTATTTTCATCATCTGATTGATCGCTTTCGTCTTTAGAACTTTCGTTTTTACCTTTATCGTCACGTTTTATTTCGTAACTAGATTGTTTCCCATCGCCTACTGTGATGTTAATAGGATCGTTATAAGTTGGTGCCGTGGGTTCCGCGGGCCATCCCCTATTTGGCACGCTCTCGTATTCTTTATTGTCCGTAACGTCATCGTCGTCTTCTTCTGCCGGTGGTGGATTAAAACAAAATTTGTTGGTCTTCTTTTTGGTTTCTGGCTAGTTTTGCTACAAATCTACGTAAAAAAAACCTTATATAAAACACGTTACTCACGTTTTCTGAGATTGTTCAGATTTAACAGATTCAGTATCTTCATCGCTCATAGAAGACTGGGTGTCGGATTTTCTATGAAACTTATTAAAACATTCAATAATTAACAGGATATGATTGCTACCTTTTTTTATAGATTTTCAAGTAGTAGACGATTGACGCAATAATAATTAATATTATAAGTAAAGACGCCAACACCGCAACGGATACAATTAATGCAACAGTTGAACATTCGGAATCTAAAACAAATCGAAATTAACCCAAGTTTAGATTATTGATTTTGGGTGAGATATAAAATGAGGACTAAATCAAACCCCCCCAATTATTTTATAAGGAATTAATTCCTTGAAAACTTTGGTAAGTTTTTTTTATTACGTTACACTTGGTGTTTAGTTTCCTAATATCGATTTCCGTTGACTCATTTTGATGAGAACTGTGAGTCATGGTTTGCAAACACGATATGGACAAACATAAATTAGTTCAAGGAATAAGGAAAGATAAAATTAATCCTGAGGTTAAAGGAAATTAATTAAAAATCATTCAGAGAAACTAATTAAGAAAGGTATGCTATAGACAGTGGTAAAAGTAGCTAAAAAGGTATTAACCAAGGAATGCATGAACCAGATAATCTAATGTAGCTGATCAAACATCATTACTGCAAGAAACAAAATTGTTAAAGAGTGAGGAACTGGTTTTACTAGTGTACAATAGTAACAAATTTATTACAATATTCGAAATTAACACTGAATGAATACCGTGAATGAAGTCGGAGAATATGGTGGACAACAAATTATAACGGTGTAGAAAATATATTCAAAATACAAAACAGAAGCATCCATCTGGTGTTATTTAAGCAATCTACATTTGAAAAAAATTATTGATCTTCTCTGAAGGACCCTAATTAATTTTGAAGAACTACAAAGTGTATGAACGATGAAACAACTGGTTGAGTCTTCTTCCAAACGTGTTCAATAGGCTATACATTTGGGAGACAATGCTAGAATATGTATTTTAGATCCATGTCATATGTAGACTTGGGTTATCTTCTTGGAATTGAGGACCAGGATAACCTCTTACATACGGGACCAGATGGGGTTTTAAAGTGCCATCAACTCACGTCAAGCAGATACAGAATCTTTAAAAAGTTTCGTGTGCAGTGGTTTTGAAAAGTCATTCAACGTATCATGTGATCCCCGTTGACAAGCGCATGTTTGCTACCGCTGACTTTTTGGTCCCGTGGGAGATTGTTAGTCCTCGATCAGGCGCCTCCCCAAGTGGCGGATAGCGGAAAGCTTCCCAGATAGGGGCGGTATCGGAAAAATCAAAAACCAGGGGCGGACCAAAACTAACCTGACAGTGGGAAGCAGCACTCCTAGTATCATATTGAAGCACAATGGACATGATTCAAGACTGATTTCCTGCGATGAGGAAGGCAATGGGAAACCACCTTATTAGTGATCCTTAATATACTAGTATGGCTATTAAAACCAGATAGAGAATGTTACTGATCATGGACTACGGATACCAAAATCCGGCAGAGGAGGAAAATCTTGAGACGGTGAGACCTTCTTGGTTGTGAACCTGCAAAATTCTGACTAATATTATGACGCAAGCAGAAAAAGAGTCTGGCACACTAGGACCGGTACATGAAACGTTAGAACAATGTACAAATCCGTAAAAATCCTGAATGCGATAGAAGAGATGGAAAGACTATCAATAGAAATAATGGGGATAAGCGAGATGCGCTGGACAGAATAATACTAACGGTGAACATATAAACAGAGTAGGTATAATTTTAAATGAACAAATTGTTCCAATATTAGAAAGATTACTACTCATTCATCTCAATACTACTCCAATTAAATCTAGCATCATACAGGTATATGCCCCCCCTTCGTTAAAGAAGATGAGAAGCGTTCTACAACGATTTAAAGATTTAATGGCTAAGTCGAGAATTTCATAGGACCTTTCGGGCTTGGAAAACGTAATGAGCGTGGAGAATGCTAATTGATTTTGTGGCGGAGGAACAACTTATAGCCACCAATACTTATTTCAAGTTTTTTTTTAGAAGATTGTATACCTGGAAATCGCCTTAAGACACCTCAGATCACATAGTGAGAAACCAGATAGATTACATCATGGTTAACAAAAGGTTTCGAAACTCCATAACATCAGTCAAGACATACCCAAAACATAGCCTAATAAGCCACCTTCCTAAAAATCAAACACAGGAGACTGTACAAAAAATGTGAAGAACATGTAACACGGACACAATTCGGGTTTTGCGATGCTCTGAGTACACGGGAGGCGCTTTTTGCCGTCTAGGACTTGTTCCAAAGGTGCAAAGACGTCAACTGCGATATATATTAATCTTTGGAAACTTCAGAAGGCGTTATATACAGTGCGACACTACGAACTTATGTCACTACTTGAAGAGATAGGCAAAGATGGTCAAGATTTGAGAATCTTCAGGAATATATACTACAACCAAACCACTAACATAAGAATGGACGACCAGTTGACAAAAGAGGTTTCAATAAAGCGGGGAATGCGGTAAGACTATATACTATTCCCCCTGCTGTTCAACATTTACTTCGAACCTATCTTTAAACAAGTTCTAGAAGAACATGATGAGAGCATACTAGTTAACGGTAAGTGTCTGAACAATATCAGATATGCAGACGACGCAGTGGTATTTACGGACAGTTTGGCAGGCTTACAAATATTGATTAGAACTTAAAATAATGAAGACAAAAATATGGTTATCAGTAAGCACACAATCCTAAATACACAAGAACGATCAACCAACAACCAGCTGAGAGGGTTGAAAGCTACACGTACCTTGGCACTAATGAAAATAGCCAATGCCACTGAAGACTAAGATATCAGTATTGCAGTGCCAGTTTTGCTCTACAGAGCTGAGACTTGGACGGTCTCTAAAACCACCATAAGAAGACTTGAAGCGTTTGAGATGTGGTTCTATAGACGCATCTTAAGAATCTTCTGGGTCGACCGAGTCACAAAGTATTATGTAGTACGTCGAATGGGGAAAGAATACAAAGTTATCGTAACAATTAAAAAACGAAAATTAGAATACCTAAGCCATATCATGAGGATCGAACAGCGATATGGCTTCCTCCAGTTGATACTGCAAGGAAAGGTGTACGGTAAGAAGAGACCAGGACAAAGATGAATCTCTTGGCTTCAAAACCTAAGAAAATGGTTTGATATATCCGCGACCGGACTGTTCTGTGTAGCCGCCAGCAAAGTAAAAATAGTTATGCTGTCGTCAATATTCGGAACGAATAGGCACCGCCAGAAGAAGACTTCTTGGTGTATCTCAGATAATAGTTTGCTTGACATTTTTTAAACCTAAATACCATCAATTTTTTAGTGGTTCATATGCATACTTTACTACAAGAACAATCTATCCGCTAAAAGATAGGGTCTCTTTTGACCTTTGTTGTTCTGACTGACAACTGAATTTTTTTTGTTATGAAGATAGTCTTGAAGTCAAGTTTCTTCCTATGCGGTCTGTGAATTTAGATATGTATTTACATCCATCATCGGAGATGAAAGAATCTCTGAAAATTTCAATCAACGGCATTTTTATCCGAATCTAGACAATGTTAGTTCACCAGCAAGCCCCAAAGCTCAAATTAATTTGTCAGATGCTTCTACAACTAGACAAAGTGAGGAATCTAAAGGCTTGTTTTTTTGTGTTGGCGATGATACACTAACGCTGTACTATCATTTCTTGGACAAAAAGGATTTATCAAATTTGGTCAAGAAAAACAGAATCTACGCCTGAACTAAAAAAGCCACCACACTAACCAAAGCTTTGCAAATACGGATGAAGAGCTACTCGGATTATACCTCATACTCAGCAACAGATTCTCACAAAGGTTAAGACAAATTAGATGCAAACTTATTCTTCAATATGAAGAACGAGCTCAATTGTACAAAAATTCAACAAGTACGTAATTATGAGAAATTTCAGACAAAACAACAACCGGAGACATCAACCTTTGACCATGATCGACTTGTGTTTAACCTAATAGAGGACGACACAAAAGTGTCATCCCTGATCGCATTCCAATCGAGGATATCAACTCTAGCACGAAACACCTACCGACGAAAACGCAGAAGTAATAGGAATTGAGACAGTTAATGCCTTCAGAAAAGCAAAACCCAGCAACTCGTCAAGAAATGAAATCAGCATTAAGAGGGCTGAATGCAGACAAGAACATCACGTCATTTTAGCTATTGAGAAGGAAACGGCACCATACTAATCTAAAAACCCAAATTATAACTAAAAAATTATTGAACTCTAGATCTAACAATTTACAAACCCGGTAAAAGCAAGTTTACCACTAACCAATCGACTCATCAAGTTATTTTCTCTACCTGAAGGTACCCAAAAACAAATTTTAAGATTCTTTCAAGATTTTACGCCCACATGGCAGATGTTTCTCTAAGACCACTTGTGAGCGATCCTAAATCACCAAAATATTGCTTAGTAAAGTACTTAGAATCTTAGTCCAACCACATATAGTAAAGACCAACAGCTGCGCAGAGTTTGGAAAATTAAAACGTCGGACCCAAGAAATTCTTATAAGTTTTCACGGGCTCTGGTTGTTTACCAAAGTTCCACTGAAGAATATTGTGGTGTCGTGACCAAAATCTTTCCAACTGACATCAACTAACTTTTTATAAACTACTTTGTTTAGAAAAAAATGTTAATAGTAAAGAAAACGAAGAAACAAACTAGAACAGAGAAGAAGAAAACCTACACACATACACACACACACACATAGATATCTGCATGTTTTACCAAAAGTACAAAATTGTCAAAACCCTGACTGAACAACCTCAAAGGATTTGTGAACCACGGAACCTTCAGGTAGACCTCGAACTAAAAACTGCGTTTGAGCCTAACCGGTGCCTCAAAAAGAGATCTAAAGATCAATTAGGTATGAAAGTTGAAGAACGCCGAAATCCTAGAATCGGTCTTTTATTAATCATACATATCTTCCAAAGTCATTGACTGCATAGAAAAAATTCTAAAAACGTACTTCAAAACTAATCAAGAATGTCAACAAAAGACCACAGGCAGCCGCAGTTTAGCAATTATTTTGTTCTTGTAACAAGGTCTACATAAGCATCACCAAGAAATTGTTGGAAACTAATAACATCAAGAATGCTGCCGTCTGGAACATACCGAGAAATCACACGTTCAACAATAGAGATGACAAGATACATTTTGAGTGCTTTAACTGTTACCACAAGAGGTTGATTCAAAATGATCCGTAAACATCCAGAAAACTTTAACAGAAAGTAAGAAACCCTGAAGAATCAAGAACATCCAAACGTTACTTAACGAAAATACGCATTCAACGGACCCGATGCAAACTTCGTAAAGCAGAAACCATCAGTCTATACCGAACATCAAAGTTGGAAGGACTGTCACCTGTTTGGTGGAAATTATTCTTTTTTACGCGTAAATTATTTTGACCTCATTGAAGTATTCGTTTTAAGTAGGTTGTACTATATTTCAAGTAGATTTTGTTTGCGTTAAAAAGCACACCTGTTTTCGTACCCACGTAGCTATAATATTTATTACCATTGTTTTTTGATACTTTGAAATCCGACGTGGTCATAATTAAGCTTAAAGGAAATGATTATTCTAATAAATTTTATCATAGGTTTTCAGAGGAGTCTAGCCACATTAAGCCACCTTACTTTACAGACTCAATAAACTCTTTGTTTCCCCCAACAAAGCGTGTAAATCGTGTTGTGTTACAGGGTAAATTTCATAGTTTATTTGGTCTAGACTCATTAGTAAAATTACACCCACGGTTAGATTCTAAGAAGGGTTAACTTATTAATTTTTTTTGTAGGGTTCTTTGTTTAGAAAATTGGGAAATTTAGAAGCCTCCCCGAGTTTTTATGTAGATATTAAAGAAATCAGTACGGATTCGACGATTTTTCTGTTTTACCTGCAAATCAATTAGAGAGATGCCATACCGTTGAAGGCATCTTTTTCGATTTGTTCGGCGTAATTAAACTGTTTTTGTCAACAACTTATTGTAACGACCAACGAAGTGTTGGATTCATCAGAAGAAAACAACACAACTGTAAGGAAATGTATTGTTTACTCCAAAGAATTATCGTTTATTGTGTTTGTTGCGTTTTTTTTTTGGTTGTTAGTTTTGTGATTCGAAATTAAACGAATTGAGACGGGTTCAAGTTGAAGCTAAAGTAATATTTTGGTTTAAATACAAACCACAGTCTCACTTCGTTTCACGAACTTTGTGAATCTGTAAATAGTACTTAGGTATAATCCATATTAAGGAAGTTAAATGCGCGCGGTGCCGCTTTTATCTATTTGGATACATAATTTATCTTTATTTCTTTAAAAACGTTTCCTTTAAAGTGTTTACGTTTTCCCGAAGTTGTAGTAAACATTTGTGTACATTTAGAAATGATCTGGGTGGCGCTCAATAAAACCTTAAATCTGACGCTTAATAAAGACCTTTAGTCATCTATGAAGGTAAGTGAGAGACATCATTCTAGACCCCGCCCTCGTCGTTGAGTTTGTTTGGCACTTTGTGACGCTGTGTGGCGTTTTAAGTTACATGGCGTACCAGGACATTTGAAAAAGCTAACCACTCATATTAGGAAAACGTTATAAAAAACTTCCAATCAACGACGGCCTTTAGATCCAAATCTAGACGACACTAGACATAAATGAACTTCTTTACTTAACCTTAAATCAAAACATGTATGAGAAAAAAAAAGGATTCTAGACAGAACCCAGGGCGGATACAACAAAAGTGTCCTTGATGGTCGCACGAAACGTGTTTTGTAACCACGTCATTTTACGGTTTAGCGATATTGAATGGCTCTAAAGATCACCATGTTTATATTGCAATATTGTTAGAGCGCAGTCCATGTGGGGTGAGTTCCTGTTACATGAAGAATCTTATTGTACAGGGTGGTCCGAATTAATTGTAGGAAATTGAAAGGGTGAAAAGTACATCAAAAATAAAGGCCGAAGTACCATATAAACTATGGTCAAAAAGTGCCCCCTAGCGGAGTTAGCGATTTCTAAAGGTGCTCCCCAAAAACCAGTTTTTTATTTTTAGTTACTAAACAAAAAAATTGAAATGAAATTTGGTAGACTTGTTCAGCATTTTAAAGTGGTCATTTGAAAATTTTTTAAATTTTTAAACAAAATCTGGACAGATACGGAGGCCGTTCAAAAAGTTTGACAAGTTTAAATTTTGTTAAGCTGTAACTTTAGGATATTCTGATGCAACTCATATCATAGCCCATACAATTTCCTTAGAAAACCTTCTTTTGACGTTTTTTTTTATTTTGCATAGTTTTTGAGATATCGTCATTTTTATAAACTAATACATGATGAAAAAAATTGCGTGAGCAACTAAATTTTATTTTTTAACTTTAAATTTAGAAAGATAAAATGAAAAAAACAGAATTAAATTAATCTTAAATTGAATTATCACAACGTTTGTTCAAAGTGCATGCTATTGGCATCAATGCATTTTCACATCTCCTGGCTATGGAGTTTACGGCAGCTGATATTTGGTGCCTATTATTACGCAATGTTTTACATGCGTCTTCAATTAAATGCACTAGCTCAGTACCCCAAACAAAATAATCCAGGATATTTCAATCCGGAGAGCGGGGCGGCCAGATAGCTGGTCCTTGGTTAGGAATGTATCCCTGATCTGGCGCCCTAGGCATACGCCCAATCCACCTTCGAGGAAACTGTGTGTCACACTACTCCCAAACTCTTCTGCCATAGTGTAGGGGCGCACTATCCATTTGAAGCCATGACTGGGCTCTATCGTTTAGAGGAACGTCCTCAAAGTAATTGGGAAAATCTTCTTCCAAGAAGGCTAAGAAACGTTCTGAATTAAGAAATGAGACCTAATTAATTTATCACCAAGAACCCCTAGCCAAACATTAACACTAAATTCGGTTTGAAAGAAATGCGGCCTAATTTCATGGGGATTTTGATGAGCCCACACATGTAAATTGTGGAAATTTACTTTCCCTCTCCGTATAAACCTTGACTCATCAGTCCAAATAATTTTTCTTAGAAATAAATAGTTTTGATCTATTAAATTTAACATCCATCGACAAAAATTAACAGGTTTAGGGTCATCTTCTGAAAGTAAATCTTGAACCGGTTGCAGATGGTACTGCCTTCTTTGAGCCTTGTGGAGTACCCGTAAAATCTTACTTTTTGACACTGTAACATGTTGCTGCCGTAATAGTCAAACAGCATCTTTAGTTATCTTCATTAAATACATTTAAAATATCATTTCGGTGTTCTTCATTTCTTGCGTCTTCATTTCTTGGAGTCTTTCTTAAGCCACATTCACGAAACTTCTGATGGGTACTAATAAATACTCGGGGATTGGGGCATGTTCTGTTGGGAAATCTTTTTCTTACTTGCATTTTCTCTTCTTACATCTTTATCTTACTTACATCTTTTTTGAAGTTTTTAACTTTTATTTAAAGTTGAAATGACAGACAGTAAACAATAATAAACGAATGTGGCACTAGTTCATGGCTATCTTTAATTAACAAAATTTTGTTTCTAACGCAATTTTTTCATCACGTATTGGTATAAAAAATGGCGATATCTCAAAAACTACGCAAAATAAAAGAAACGTCAAGAGAAGTTTTCTTAGTAAAAAGTATGGGCTATAATATGATCTGCATCAGAATATCCTAAAGTTACAGCTTATCAAAATTTAAACTTGTTAAACTTTTTGAACGACTCCCGTATCTGTCCAGATTTTTTTCAAAGAATGAAAAAATTCCCAAATGACCACTCTAAAATGCTAAATATGCTTTCCAAATTTCATTTAAATTACTTTTTTGTTTAGGGGAGCACCTTTAGGGATCGCTAGCTCCGCTAGGGGGCACTTTTATTCCATAGTTTATATGACACTTTAGTCTTTATTTTTGATATACTTTCGACCCTTTAAGTTTCTTACAATCAATTCGGACCACCCTATATATTGCAAATGGAGTCGATTATTAAAAAATTATGATAAAAATGCAGAATTTTAATTTTCCAAAATTAAAGAAGAAAAATTACAGAATTTTTTAATGGGGATCAACTGATCTCTAAAGAAATACTTGAACTTTACAGTATTGTTATTTCCTGGTCACCACTAGAAACAGATTACAAAAATTAAATGAACAAAGTCGTGTCCTTGACCTTACGCCTACTATAGTATTGTTTATAAATGTAAGCAAACAAAAGCAAAAAAATTTAGATTTTCAATATTGACTCCTCAATCACCTAACCTTTTTTTTAATTTAACCGCTTATATCATCATCCCCATGCTACACGTTTTTGATTCTTATTTAGTAGTAGAGGCCATTAGTAACACAGCATTTCTAGATCAGTGGAATATTGTTAATTTTGTTTGTAATGAGACTTGGCTACTGAGTTGTGAAGCCAAAAAAAAAGGAATTTAACATTCACCTCGAATTGTAGGAGGTTTCAGGATGCGTTCAAGTTTTCATTGGTTTGCCAGAATGTGAAAAAAATCCAGCAACAGAGAAACATTTCGGAAACACGTATTAGAAAAACAGACCTCACGAACATTCTTCTACTAAGACAGGTAGCGAATTAACGCTTTGCGCTGCAAATTAATACGTATTTGCGCAACCGAAAACCTTTCGGCTTTGGATAAAATGAAATAACGTGCATATACCAAGAGAACCAAAAAAATACTAATCTCAATCTTGTAATAAATAGAATAACTTACTTGGTTCATCCGTAGCATTAGGTGAACACGTAACGCTGCTGGTTTCAACAGTTGTACAAACGGGACAGTCCGTTGTTACTTCAATGGTCGAACACGACGTGGTAGAAACTAATTTTTTTTTGTTAAACGTACAACATCATTTTGATATGAACCACTTACTTGACCTAAAAGGCATGTAAATAATTAGAGCAGTTCGTCCGGGTATATCAACTTCTGGAATTTTTGCTTCAAGCGTCAAAATTACGGCCACTTTTTCATTTATAATTTCCGACGGGAAATTTTGTTTAAGGGTCACAGTCACAATGTCCTCGTTATAGTTGACATCAAAATCGCTTTTTTGATCTAGATAATTGGTAAATTTTATGGACACATTCCATATATAACTTACCCCCTATTAATGACAGCTCCAATTGCGAATATTTGATCCCTAATTTTATTAGATCAAATTGAACTTTGTGTTCATTTTCTGTGTCATCGTACAAAGCTGAGTAATATGCAGAACTAAACTGAGGGCTGGAAAGTATCGCTGTCTGTTGATTTATTTCAATTTTTAATGTAGCATTACCGCGGAATGCAGTATTTCCTGCATCAATTACTACCAATTCGTAATCAGTGTTTTCGTCAAGAAATAAGTGTTTGCTTGTGGATATTAAAGCAGTAAAGCATTTATATGTTTGGTCGGTAGGTCCGCCAGACACTACCGAAAAATCTCCCATTGGAATGATTTCAAAATTTAATTCCATATTAGTGATATCAAAATCGCAAGCTTCGATAGGAATATTATTCAAACATTGCAAATTAACCCCGTTTGGTAACGGCATCGGTAATTCAAAAATATACGAAGCTTGTGAAAATTCAGGATCGTATGTATTCAAATCATTAATGGGTTGATAAAAATTCTATAATTTCTAAAAATAAAACGGCAGTACAAGCAAACGATTACCTACCAAATTTCCCGAACCGGTAGTACATACAAATTCTAAGATAAATATGATGATCGGTCCAGATTCATGATTTTCAGTGGTTTCATAATTCCTGAACTCAGATGAAGTTGAGATGGTTAAAACGTTTGACCCATATTTTACTTCGAAATATTTCGCTTTACTACCACTCATACTTACAGAGTTGACGTTTTGAGTGTTAAAAGATTTGAAAATTCCAATATGATTGTCATTGACTGCTTCATTTTTAAAGGAACTTACCCAGTGCAAATCACTGACTCCTTCCACATAGCAGTTTCCTGGAACACAATATATTTAATACAAAATGTCCTGAAGCGATTATACTAATATTTACCAGTCAAATCACTTTTGGCTTTGACAATAAATAGTGTTAAGAACTTAAACGCAATTACTTTGCCAAACAAAACCATGTTTCATACTACCACCAAACATAAAGTTTCCCAAACCCTTTTATCTAATCATAAATGATTAATTATCAGTAATTTTAATTCGCAATATTGCTACCAATAATTTAATTTTCAGCCTGATAATTTAAATCTTTCTTAGCTGTATACTATAGTTTAGTACTTTTAGTCAATTTTGATCGATCTTATCAATTCAAATGCATTTAGAAATTCTGAAACTTTGTCTTCGATAAAATAAGCTTATTTCAGTTGTAGAAAAATATTATTTATTTACTTAGATATAATCAAGTGTGTAAAAATAAACCTATCAATGATAATAAGTATTAGAATATAATACTATAGTACGTTAATCATTTTGACATTTATTTCTGAGACAATACAATCAGTTTGATAATGTCGGTAATTGTTTGATCTTATCAGAAAAAGTCACATACAAGAATGGATTTGTAAATAGTTAAAGTAAAACTTTTCGTAACTAGTTACAAAATATAAAATTTTTTCGAGTAAAATTTATATTTGCTTCAAAGTGTCGCCTTCTAGATGTAGTCAGGAGAGGTCGTGAGAGATTTTCAGTAAAACACAGATGTAAAGACACTTCGAAACGAATCGGGCGCCACCTAGTAATTCGGCCTAATTAGTAGGACCTCAGGACTCAGAACAAACAAACTGTTACCACAAAGAAATACATAAATTTTGTAGAGCTTGATTTTAACACTTGTGTCGACAAACACACAAACATTAACTACATAAATCACAATTATAGCGAGTTTATTACTACTACAAATTACAACAAACAAATTAAACATCGCCCGTAAACTGACTAGTTACCGTTCAGCGTTTTCTAACAACAGGTTATTATAATATCGAGACTAGATTGAGATGTTTTTGTAATAAGAATAACACGAGCAAAATAGAAATATTTAAAGCTTCCCTAATTGCACTTATACGACCGCAATTAATTGAAAAATAATAATACGCCTTAATTCGCGTTCTTTGTTAAATAGTGTCGGAGTGTCAAAGGATACTGTAGATTAGTACTCCTCGTTGAAGTAATGTGTTGATTATTAGCTGATTACGTAGGTGCTGAAGGTGAAGGTCGTTGATTGTCACGACTTCTGTGTAAATTATTAGGAGCCAGTATGTTCAGTGATTTATCCACTGATTCTGATATATCTATCAGATCCAGGTAAAACTTCTACGAAGGGAGCACAAAATAGGGCTTAAGAAGAGAACACGGGCATTGTCGCTCACGGTTTTCGAAGAATTTTGCGAAATTGTGATGTATTATCTTTAGGTTAGTTCCATACAATTGCAATTTATTAACCCACAAGAAATTAAACAATGCAAAGGTGTTTCATTCAAAGAAATATTTTACTTAAAATAATCAATATCAAATCGAAACCAACATTCAGATAGAAAGATTTTTGACCAACAATTCCCGTTAAAACGAAAATCGATTTAGAGGACTTCTTTAAACAAAGAATCCGTAATATGACGTTAATTGAGTTTTCTATCCAAAGGGGCTAGAACCTCTATAACCGCCAATACAATTTTACAATTCGCCAGAATTCGTTTTAGAAATGGTGACTATCGCTCACGTTTGATTTGAATTTGAATTCGAATAATTTTTACAGTTCTGCTGATAGCAGACATAGGAACCACATTATTTTCCTTAGATTGATTCATGTCAGCAAAGTTTATCTCAATGAAGATTTGTATAACGTAATGCAATTTACATGGTTTGATGACTATTAATGTTACTGGCACCTATTACTTCGATTAAGATATAACATGGTCATGTTTAGCCAAAGGAGCGCGGTTTGTTAACCAATCAGCAAACTTTGCTCTGTCCTTGTCTCGTTTGATATGTAATTCACAACGCTTGCTCTTGCAATCTATTTTGCAAACACAGAATCACCCTAGTGTCAGTCCTCCTTTGCCTTTCATGTCACACATCAATGTCTGATCGATGGTCATGTCAGACCACATTCCTGCCCATCAATTTTCAGTTCTATTTACACTAAAGTATCAAAATCCTTGAGAGTTCATCACTAATTTTTTGGAAACAAGTGAGGATGAGCTGACATTTTCAGGAAACCATTCTTTGTCAAACTGGAGCATGTTGACTGCATTAGCGGCAACAACTTTCTCAGATTTTAGGTAGAGTGTCTGTTCCATTTTTACAAAGTAAGTCGTTAATCCAAGACAAATGGTATCTTCTGAGAGCAATGTACAACGTATCGTCAGCACTCGGGAGTGGTGGATTTAGGAAGGGAAAGGGTACAATTGCAGTTTGGTTTAAGTAAATTTGTTTGCATACCAATCCCATGAAACCCTTCCGTTTAGAAAAAGTATTTCTACACATCCACAGTATGTCCTCGAAACTTGGCACCAACACATCCTGGATAAATGTATTACTTCCGTCTAGAGTGTATTAAAATCAGTATTATCATAAACATATTGGCGAAAAGTAAGCGCATGTGTTGTTTTCTGGAGTTGGTAAAGAAATTGCTTGGAGGATATTTGGTTATATCATATGCCTTAGACTGGATTTCTTTTCGTATAATGGCAGTAACCGTTTGTGCCACCCTTAAATTATCTTTTTTTTGTTATCTAATCCACCTGCATACCAAGCAGCAATCAAAACACTCTCACCCACGCCTCGAAAGCATACAACCGTTTCCTCTAACCTCCACTCTGGCTTTCAACCAATTACTTGGTCCATGAAATACTGAACTTTGTCTTTCTCATCCAACGTAGGCTGAAAATTTTTTTGTGACGCTTTGAAGAATACACTACCACGACGCCCGTCGAAACCAGAGCAACCACCGCAAAGCAGCAGAAAATGGACAACGATACGACACAACTAACACTGGAGCATCTGAAGAACCTCATCAAACAGATCTCAGTACGGCAACCAACATCGGGGTCATTTTCCAAATGCACGGTGAGATTCTCGGGAAACGGCGACGTCCACGCATTTGCTGACACAATCACTATTTACAAAGACTGTGAGGCAATCTCAAAAGAAAACGCCCTACGCGGACTACCAATGCTACTAGAAAAACAAGCAAGTACTTGGTGGCAAAGGGTAAAAGCTACAATCCACAACTGGGATGAAACACTGGAGCAGCTTAAAGCCAACTTCAAACCCACCCAGGCGACGCATCAGCTCCTGAGGGAACTATTCAAGTGAGAACAAGCAGAACCAAGGGAGACAGAACGTTTCGTGTGCGAAAAAAATGAGCGATCATTGGCAAAATCCGAAAAGCAGAGCAACCAAAGGAAACCTTCCAGATAGACATGGTGTACGGACTGTTACACCGGAAAATAAAGAAAATAAACTTCTTTGGATTAATCCAAGAAATACGGAAAATAACCGAGCACGAGGTTACAGAACCAGCATCAGTAGCTCGAGAAAAATCACAAGCAAAACCCAGATGCGCGTATTGCAGGTATCCAGGCCACACCAAGGAAGACTGTCAAAAGAGGAAACGCAAAGAGGCACCAGCACAAACAAAAAGCGACACCATAGCATGCTTTGGATGCAAAACACCAAGTGTAATCCGATCTAATTGTGTCAAGTGCAACCCCTCCATTGCAAACAACGACGTTCAACTGTACCAATCAGAATGTCGGCAGATACCACAACGGCCCATCGTGCCAATCACTGTCTGTGGCAGGACAGGAGGAGCCTTCCTAAATACGAGTGCCAAACAAAGCATTGCAGGCTCTATCCTATACGAATGGCTAAAAGACAACAACTATTCCTTCCGTGAACGCCATATAAACCTAGTGCTATCCGATGGACTAGAAAGACCATATGTAGTGTTAAGTGTAAATGTAAATATAACGTTAATGAACAGGACAGTCACAACGGAACTATTAGTGCTACACAATGCAACTAACCACACCCTACTAGAAATGGATTTCCTGCATCAGAATGGCTTAATAGTGAACGTCCGTAAAGGAACATGGTCATTCGAAGACGAACGTCGACCGAACACCAATTTCTTGCAGAGATGACCACCAGACCATATGCGCCCAGAGAACTTAAAGGCATCTCCGAAGCATACCAGGGATACCAAGTATCCGCATCAAGAACGACCCTCGGTTCGAGCACTCCCTCTTCGGCCGCGACCAAACGCTGCAGCCAAGACAGTTTCCTCCAGAACCAGATATGAACACGCTCTTGCGCACGGAAACATACGCTATTTTCACTGGAAGCATAGATCCGAATAAGAAGATCACAGCACCAAAGCTGCCACCACCGACAATCTTCCCACATTCACCCAAGAAACGGCCAAGAGTACAAATAAATCTAATGGAAGTGAGAGGCCTCCACCTGCAGCCCCATTAAGGGCACGGATTGTCCAAAAGGAAAGTAGATACCCCCCACTCCCTACTCGACGACTTCATCGACATCTTTGGACCAAGGGGAGAAGCGACACGCTATGGACAACACCACATAAACACCGGTGATCATCCACCCGTGGCATCACCACCATACAGGCTATCTCCACAACGCACGGAGATACTAAAGGAAGCCATTGAGGATATGCTACGTAAAGACGTCATCGAAGAATGCGAGTCAACATGGGCCTCCCCAGTGGTCTTAGTCCCGAAAGCAAACGGCGAAACACGCGTGTGCATAGATCACCCACTCCCGCGAATGGACGACCTACTCCACGCCGCAAAGCGAACATCATGTCAACGCTAGATCTCCAATCCGGATATTGGCAAGTCCAGATACGACCAGAGGACAGAGATAAAACTGCGTTCATCTCACCTCTCGGCTAATATCGATACAAACGAATGCCTTTCGGGTTAAGAAACGCGCCTGCGACGTTTTAGCGACTTATTGATCACTTCCGCGCCGGACTCCCTAGTGTCAGTGTGTTCGCATACCTAGACGACATTATAGTACTGTCTCTCGACGCGACGACTCACATCAAGAACTTGAACTTAGTATTTAGCAGGTTAAACAGTATAAACTACGCACAAAACGTAGTAAGTGCGCATTCGCATGTGAGAAAGTGAACTACCTAGGCCCCATCATTACCCCGCAAGGGATCAGTGTAGATGAAAGAAAAACAAAAGCCATACGAGCCCGACCAGCACCCAAAAACACGAAGGAGCTGATCTCAATCCTGCTGACGTGTTCATGGTACAGGCGCTTCATCCCTGACTTTGCTTCGATATCGAAACCACTAACATCCCTCCTGAAGAAAAATGCAACCTAGACCTGGAGCAAAAACCAACAACGGGCCCTCGCCTCACTAAAAGCACTGCTCGTTTAGCCACCCATACTAAGACAAACCGATCATACCTTGGGATACATCCTACGCACCGACGCCAGCCGATACGCGTTAGATGCGTTACTATCACAAGGGCAAGCAGAAGAAGAGAGACAAATCGAGTATGCCAGCCGCTTACTAACATCGGCTAAGCGCAACTACTCGACCACAGAAAGAGAAGCATTGGCCGTGAATCCTCGAATATGTCCGGAAATGCACAGAATGCCAATGCTACAAAGCAACAAATCTGAAACCTGCAGGGCTATTACAAACCCCAGCACCGGCACAAAGATTCGAGACAATAGCCATAGACCTGGTAGGACCATTACCAGAAGTCCCGCATTATTCAAAAATGGATACTGATCATCAAAGACACATCATCAGATGGGTAGAACTCCTTGCAATAAAGAAAACAGACGCCATCACATGTGGACAAATCCTTGTAGACGATATCTGTATGAGATACGGCACACCAAGGAGAATCCTAAGCGATAATGGACCGCAGTTCGTGAGTCAAATAATGCAACACATAACATACGGTCTAAACATTAAACAAGTCTTGACACCGGTCTATCACCCGCAAGCTAATCCCGTCGAACGCAAAAACCGAGACTTGAAGCCACACACTGGCAATCCTGGTAGGAAACGACCATACCCAATGGCCCGAGAAGCTACCAGCAATAAAATTAGCAATGAACACAGCAAGGTGCATATCCACAGGGCAATCGGCCTCTTTTCTCACTTTTGGCAGAGAACTAAGAACAACGGACGATGCGCACAGGGATCAAAAAGCCATAATCAGAAATGACAACTTCGTCCCAAAAGGTCCAAACTACGCCCCTGGAGACAAGGTTTGGGTGTACACACACCCCTTAGCAACGCAAAAAAGGACCTCCACGAAATTCCTTCCCAAGAGAGACGGGCCCTACGTAGTACTTAAGAGGGTGGGCGCCACATCCTTTGAGATAGCTAGTTTAGACAAACCTAACGCTCCAATAAGCAAGTACCACACGTCAGCACTACAACGGTACATGGGCGACGATGAAAGAACACCCAAGACCGTACAACCCATCCGCAGACGGGGCCGACCAAGACGAAATCCTGAATCCTTCTCCGACACGCCTTAGGATCCACAGGGGGAGTCTGTAACAATACCACTTACGACCCCTATAGGGTAATAGCTCAAAACCACCCACATAAGCAAGGAACACAACCCCGCAATGGTACACCCCCGCCGGAACTCACCGCAGCATCCCTAGAGGGCCGCACTCGCTAACGCTTACATAAAATCATACTGTAATACTTACTTAAGTTCACAACTCAAATTGTACAAAGGTAGTCTTAGAACTCGCTTAACTGTTGCATCTCAAATAGAGAACAACGACCTAGCAACTGTTACGTGAACATTGTGCTATACCGTTCTAATAAACGATTACATAATTGTTCGCTTTAGTGTGTTACTCAAGAGGCACAAAAAACCATTTCAGAAACCCCGGCAGAACTTAATACTTCTGCCACCCTTCTAACAATATTACATTAAATATTTTTATAATAAAAATCAACCATTCTTTAACTACAATAGAAGTCAAGACAAATAATTCAAAGAAAACTAAAGTCTCTTATGCTCAAAATCAGAAATTCAATCAAAATTCACGTGTACAATCACCGTTAAAGATAAATAAATTTACTCTATTTTTATAAGACACAAAGATGAGGACTTTATTTTGACTAAACCAGTTTGTTTAAATAAATCCCTGTTTGCCGACAAGTGGTGGAAACAGGATTGTAAGTTATAAATATTGTCATCGTGATTCACATTCAATACTTGATAATACTTTTGTGAGAAATGTTGAGCCAATCAATTTTTGTTTGAATGATTGTTCTTCTTTTTTCCCAAAATTAAAGGTAACACCTACTTTTTTGTTTTTTAATTACCAACGAAGAATCTTTACTAAAAAAAATTTCGAGTGACGGAGCTTGGGTTTCTAATAAACTTGAGATATAGTAGGGACTGACCAAAAATCAATGGAATTTTAAGACACACATATTCCAGGAATTAGTTTACTGTATATAAAAGGGTCTTTATCTGTTGCGGGTGTATAGAAACAAAATTACGTACTGTGTCGTTAATAATAAGTGAGTATATAGAAGTACTATGATCGAAACGTTTAATTTTAAATTAAGAAGTGGGATACTATAGTACTTATCTACAGAAATCTTCAAATATTTACTTTTGTAGTTGTTCTACCAAGATTTTCTTTCGGGGTTATACAATTGTACATTTGGGAAGTTCTAGCCCCTTTGGATAGGCAACTCAATTAACGTCATATTACGGATTTTTAAATCAATGTTTGTTTTAAATGGAAATTAGTTGACCAAAAATCTACCTTCTTAAATTTTGGTTTCTGAAGTGATACACATGTCGAAAAATATTACTTTAGGTAAAGTATTTCTTTGGTTGAAACACCTCTGCATTGTTTAAGTTCTTGTAGGTTAATGAATTACAACCGTATAGAACTAACCTAAAAGATAATAGACCAAAACGTGACATCGAAATTTCGCAAAATTCTTCGGAAACCGTGAGTAAAATGCCCGTGTTATCTTCTTAAGCGCCATTTTCTCCCTCCTTTGTAAAAGTTTCACCTGGGTTTGGTGTCTTTAATTAATATCTGGAAAAAAATTACTGAACATACTGGTTAGATGAATGTCTTCTCATTCTTCATGTTTATTGTTTCTTGTTCTTCTTAAAATGCGTAACAACGGTCTTTTTCGTCCTTTGTTAATTAATGGTCTACTGAATCTTCTTGGTTGGTTTCAAAATAGTGTTGATGTCGTTGGGGTCTGGATTTTGAATATGTTTAGAAGATATGCGTGGACGGTCGATTGACTCTCGGATTCCGTTGCTCTCGATCTCTCGTACCTCATTGACTGCAGTTGGTAATACTCAAATAACACCTACATACACATCGTTTCGTCTTATTGAGGCTTATCAGTGTATTTGGTTTGTGTATTTTTGTTTCAATGTACCTGAATCTTACGTAGGCCAATAAAAGAAGAAGCGGAGAAAGTCATTCTGTGATTGTCTTTCTGTTTTTGATTAAGTATAGGTGTACCAATACTCCGTTTTTACCTTTTTCGTTTACTGATTTATTGCTGAATATTATCTCTCCGAGATCACATTCTGACTTCACAGTTCTTTCGCATTTTAGTGCTTGTGGTAATAAAAATGGATTAAACGATTAATTTATTTTTGATTAATTACGGTTTTGGCGAAATCTAAAACCGATTTATGAAATCGATTTTTAAAGTCAGTTTTATTTAAGACGAGCCATTTTAATAATCGATTTCTAAAATCAATTTTAATATACAGTTTTCTTTTCTTATTTTTTCAACCACTTAGACTTAAAGGGGTCCCATAGTTACTAGTGTAAAATCAGGTAGATTCATGGAAACCATGATGATGATTCTGCCTTTTCATCAATGTCCAACTTCTTGATTTTTAAGTTTGACTACTGTGAATTGTGCTGTCTTCCTCAGGATGTTAAATTTTGAGTCCGTTTTACTCATCATCTAGGATGGGGAGTAGGATATAGGTCTTATTTTGTTGTCACTTTTTTCTACAAATGAGAAGCTGAACAAAAGAATGAAGGATGGTTTACTTTTTTGTTTTTCCTTTTGTTGGTCTTTTCCTCTATTTCCTTTTAGAGCGATTAGTAAGGCAAATTTGGATACGGTTTCAGACTTTTCATTTACCCCCAGACCTCTTTTCTCTTAGGATGTATGATTTGGGTTTGCTTAAAAGTGGTTCTTTTGATGTTGACTGGCCAAATTTTTATTTCAATTGTTCTTTAAAAATTTTTTTACTTATTACTTTATTGGACATTTTTCTCTCTACTTTCCATCTTTTTTATTTCTTTTTTAGTGTTTGGTTTGGATTTAGTTGAGTTTTAGGTAGTATGCGAGATGTTCTTCTACCATGTCTTATTATCGTTATCGTTATCTTATTCTCACATAGATCATTTTTTTCTACTAAATTTCTTTTCATATTCTACATTACTGGTGTTGTACTTCGTAAGATGCATGCAACACCAAGAAAATTTTCTTTCGTTTCTCTTTGTTTTGAGGTATTAGATACGTTTATTTAGGTACATTGTAAAGAAAGCAACAAAACTACCAGTTGCGAAAACACCTATCTAATCTAATTTACATCGCCATTCGCCGAAGCTTTATTGGTTGGCGTCTTTCCTCATAGTTTTGTATTTTTGACTTCTTTGTGTAAATTTATAAGAGGTGTATAGTTTCTTTTAAAGAAGTTCATTAAAGCATTAAGTTGGTTGTGTATCTTTCCATTGTTATTTGCGAATGTCTCCCATTTGTGGTACTTTTATGTTATGTCGGTGTCTCTATCATTCTATCATTTCAAATTTTTTATAGGGTTTCTAACGTCAACCCCACTAGATCCGCATAAGAAAACGTTACTCAAACATTCGTAAACCGCAATGCTGACAATCAGGAATAAATATAGTAGGTTAAGCAGTAACAGACAGAAAAAATGTAAGTAGTGCATAGTGCATAAAGACAACAAGTTCTGAGTAGTACCGTACGGCAGTAGAGTATACACTCACGCTTTACAATACCGTGTCGGGTGTCGCATCGTAAGAATCTACTACACATTCGTATGTATAAGCAGTTAGCACCAATCATGTAACTAACGTAGCATAATGTAATAAATCGCACGTAAAACCCGACCAAAAACGTTCTTTCTTCCTCCAAGACAACCAGTGTTATTCAACCCCATAACACCACAGTGGTGACCCCGACGTGATAAATCGGCCGCGGAGGAAAGAAACAACAAGTACAAGAACATATCAGTATTTTTTATAATACACCTACAAAATGGACAAGAAAACGACCGGCTGTGCTTTCGCTACTCTCGCTGCCGCCACAATCGTCAACGCTACACCGTTCGTCGACAATACGTCGTCAATGCTACGCTCGCCAACAAAAAGCTGCCATGACTACGCCCGCCATTACAACTCGTGCCATTGCCACCCCTGCTAACACAACGCGTGCCATCGCCACGGCCATCTACACAGCGCGTGTCATCGTTGCGTCCGCCATAGACATATTCAGTACCGACACACCATTATGCAACGCACATCTATTTGGGCACAAAGTCGTTTTGTCAACTCCATCGACCAACAAACAACCTCTAAAGACAAAATGCTACAACCGCTATATCATCCACAAACGCCCCAACCACTACTTCAGACGACACGCCGATCAAGGACACATCTACGTCTCGAAAAGAGATACCTGTCCGCCATCAAACCCACACACACACACACACACACACACTTACGTCTCTTGGAAATTCGCAGGCCCAATTTTTCAACGTTCAACTGTGCTGGAGCAACGCGCCCGCCCAATACAACATAAAGCTTGCGACGCCGGTTCCCGACGTCTTCTGCCTGTCACATACAGGACGCGCAGGAGAAACACGCTCGTGCACTTATTTGTCATGCAACTGCTGTCCTAAGTCTGTTGGATACATACATCAAGGCGCGCATCCGACACATCTCAGGAAGCTTACCACGCCCAGTTGCGACGTCTTACCTCACCACTCGCATCGCACCAATCCGCATATGAAGCAAGCAACACACAAAGGCAGCCCTGAAACAAACAACACCCAGCGACAGCAAGCAACACGTAACAGCAGCAACCCACATAATCCAGAAGCCCAACAAGGGGGCATCCGCGGATGTGCTAGCAAGAGCGTCCCCCACAAACAAAAATCAAGCAAGAAGATTCACCCGCAGATCTATCGTGGATCGCCAATCTACTAAGAAGAAATCAATATGGGGTTGCCAACGTAAACCCCACAATCCGTATAAGGAAACGTTACTCAAAGAATTCGGAATATCAACAAACAGGGTCGCAATTTCGTAAACCGCAAAACTGACAATCAGGAAGATATTCAAGCGACCTTGCCGATTTCGCAGATATAACCTACTAAGCACGAATGTGTAGTAGGTTACGCAGTACACACACACATACGGATTCAATACACCAAGACGCCACATTTTTTTCCGATTTGTTTGTACTGTCTGTCTTTACTGTATTCCAGTTGAATAATAATGTGTGCCATATTCTGCTTGAGGCATGTAAATTATTAGTAGCATCTCAGTACTGGGGGCATACAGGTGACAGATAGGAAGAACTTTGAAAAGCAAAAATGCGAGTGGATAAGATAAAGACCAGGATTGACTCCAGATATGTCAACTTCTGAAACAATATTATCGTAACTCAGGTCTACCATAAGGTCTTGTCACTTAGATTTAATAAAAACTTTTGGAAAGAATATTATTGTTAATATACTAGTGGCGTTGACATGAAGGAACAAAATCTGGGTCAATGACATCTCGTCATCGGTGGTTTTGTTTCGCCGTTGACCATCTCTCAGGTTATGACAACTCGCCGTCTAATGGTTCTTTAGAATATTTCTAACTTGGTTATCTGTATATTTTTTTAATTTTGAAGAAAGTCGATGACCTGCTACAATGTGCTTATAGTAAGTATCTCTGATTTTCTGCACATTTGGCAAGCTAAGAGTTTCCATATAGTTCAGTGTCGCATTTCTAATTCCAATTGGAGTCTTTTGTGAGTCTCGTTTTGGCTTAGCGGATTTTGCTCAAAAACTACCTATAATAAAGTAACTCTAACTTGTCAAAAAAAAAGTGGAAAAAAAGATGTTACGGTTTATTTGTAAACAAACTATAAATTAGAGAGCAGTGTTGAAAACCTGGCCGGCAGTTCTCTTAGTCTTAAAGTGGTTGTGGGCGTACTTACGAATAATTAAATCAAAGGCTTTCACACTGCAGAGATAAATTATAGAGTCACCTACCTAGTAGAATATGTAGTGAATCTTCCAGCGTAACTAGGAACTCCAAGACACAAAAACAAACTGTAGGATGGTACAAATATAATTTTATAAGACGACTAGACCTCAATCACAACGATAACATATACAAGAAAAATAGACAATGACATGATGTAGGTAAAAGAACAATACAAGTTAATAAAATAACAGTTAAATAAAACAATTTGTTCTCATAATACAGGCAAAACCGCACTGAATACTGCACTATTGAATCCTGCAGTGGAAGCAATTTAAAATTTACGATCGCTTCTACAAATAGTTAACTGAATGCTACACACTAATACGTGTGACAATAATTAATGACGTTAAGTTGAATCAAGACACTTACGTAGGGTACCGGTACCCGACAGTAAATCTAAAATAGTTCAAAGGTGCAACACATTTAACGATTTTCGGAAGATCTTTCAAATTATAGTAAGCAACCAACAATGCGCAACAGTTAGGTTGTCAAATTCACTGCGGTTTACAAGTACGTTTTCGCGTAAAATATAAAGGTAATAGAAGAAAAAAAAGCATGCAATATATTTAACGTAGCTTATTTGACTATAAGCTGCGACAGCTGCAATATCCAGAACAGAAAAAGGGTAGCTTCATAGAGAAGTAGATGAGAAAACGGAACCAGTTATCTGGGTATGGATACCTTGACCTACACCCGAACGATAAGCTAAAGGCCACTGATTATGTTTGGTGAAGTTCTCACCATCAACGGAAACAAAGATGAATTCTATAACAACCAGGCTCCAAGTAAGGATTAGTTCGATTGGTAAACCGCCCTGATTCACGGCCTTGTTGTTTAACTAAGCATTTAGTTGCTTTTATCCATATCCCAACAGGTGTTCTGTAACGCGTTAAGAAAAATCACGGTAAAAAAAGGTTTTTCGCCAAGTAGCAAGAAACAATACTCACGACGAAAGAAAATGTCGAAGACTTATCCCTTAATTTACTAGAAACTTTTGCTTGGGTTTTTATATACAAATAATAGGTAATTAGTACATTCGAATCCCTCAAGTCTCGGATTTTGGGAATATACCACCTTCCTGAGTCAGCGGTTAGAGCAAAAAGACGTGTTTTCAGTGGAATTGTACAAAGTCGGAAACAGTAGAGTTACAAACTCTCTATAAACGTTAGTAATTGAAGTGTTGTTATAGGAATACACGGACGCAACCACAATTGCCTAAGTTACTGGCAGATATTATATTGAAATTCAATTTTATGACGCTAAAAATAAATTCCTATCAATTGCGAAAAAGGACCGTCACAAAGAGTGTTAAAATTTTTGGCTAAGAAACCGTCTTACGTGGAGAAAAACTTTCTTTAAGATTAGTTTCTCCGCCGGCCAGTTTTCTTGTCGACCAGTTGTCCTAATAGCGAGATGTTTACGGCGAGTTGTCCCATTCCGTAAAAGAGCAGTTCAAAACAACTGAGAAACAACTGGCGGGGGTTGTTTAGTAACTTATTTGAGATTATTTTATAATAAATATTAGAAGTTTATTTTGTGATTATAATAAAAAAACATTTAAACACATTATATTAAACAAATAAATTAACTATAAACGTACATCCACATCTTCGTTTTCCTTCTCCGTATCCGTAACAATATTATATTTCTCAACGATTGGTTTAAAACTTACAGATTTTGATATTTCTTTAGAACCATCATCAGGTTTGTCATCAATCTGGAGTTTTAAATCATAACTAGATCTTTTCTCGTTGTTCACTTTAATATCTATTGGATCGTTATAAATTGGAGACAAGTTTTCGGAAGACCATACTGTATTGTTAATGGTTTCGTATCTTTGATTCTCATTTACACTATCGTCGTCTTCAGGTGGAGGTGAATTAAAAGGATGCTTAGTTAATCGTCTCTTTGGTTTTTCGTCAGTTTCACTATAAATTAATGTCAAAAACAGACTGCGTCCATCAAAATGACTTACTTTGTGTGCAGTGTATTTGATTTTATGGAGCTCGTATCTTCTTTGTCAATGTTCTTGTACGAATCGATTTTTCTATTTTTATAAATTTTTAAGTAGTATAAAACAGCTACTACAACCATAAATATTATTAATAATGAAGCCAACACAGCAATAGCGGCAATATATCCAGTTGTGCTTGTATTTCCTTCGTTTATCTGTTCGTTTGCACTGCAAGGTGGACTCCAAGCAGCAGTTACAAAACTTACATCTTCGTCAACTTCCTCTAAAGAACTAAAGAAAAATTTTAAATTATGATGACAGTATGCACTAACGTACTCTTTTAAAGTATCTGCTGAAACAGGTTGGTTATTCGCAGTCAAAGCATAAATAACCATTTTTATCGAATAATTCTGGTCCTCTTTAGTACCAATCAATTTTTTTATGTAACTATAGAATGATTGTTCTTGACCGCTCGGAATAACTACAGCTGTAAGATAATTAATGTTAAGGTTAGTCGCTTCAGAAAGTTCTTTAATAACATCGTCCACTTCTTCTAACGCCTTATTATTCAGAGTTAAAAAGGTTAAGTGTTGTTCCGAAAGTAATACAACCTAAAATGTTTAATTATTATGTTATTTGTAAACATATTTATATTATGTACTTCAACATCTAGTGTTGCACTTTTGCTACCATCTTGCCCATCCATGTCTTTTGCAACTATAGAAAATATTCGGTTAACGTTATTGGCGAAAGCGTTTCCTCCAGGGTATACAATTCCAGTTTTAGGATGAACAATCATATCCGTTACTGAGCTTGTGTAACGGATGTCTGCGTTGATACCTTTGTCCATATCCGTAGCTTCGACCTTGACTAAATACGGAGGCAATATTGCGTTAGACAAACTTTTCATTGGATAACCGACGGTTAATTTAGGGCCAACGTCGAAAACAGGCGGATGATTATTAACATCTTTAATAATCACTGAAACCAAGAGATTGTTAGGATTTCGAGGAATATTTTCTGGCAAATACAGCCAGTGTCTGTTTTCGTCATCGGCATTTTCTATTGTCTTCTTTGTACCGGTGCTTTGATCGTCGATTAACTGTAAATTTACTGTGAATTGCGGATTCAGTAAGTTTTTTATTTGATCCATTTCTAAACTGATAGGATCAATCATTAAATATCCGTTTTCGTAGTTGAATAACGCTGAAATAAATCAATATTTTAATCTTTGTTGATAAATAATGATTTTCATCTAGTTACAGTTACATGATAGTTACATGTAACTTTTTCTGTGCCGCTCTGTTTAGTTTGACCGATTGAAAATTGTCAGTTGTTAATTTTGAGGCATATTCCGTATGCTTATTTTTGTAGAGCGGAAAAGTCAATGGTAAATAGATGAAAACCATTAATTAACACCAAGTACATACCTTCGTTGGTGGCCGGGTAGTGACTTAGATATTTGTAAATGCATGATGTTTGACCATTCGGACATGGCAAGAGAAATGAAGATTTTTCATTTTCATCGATCATGTGAACGACCAATACATCTTCAGTTTCTGTTTCAATATAAACGCTTATTATCACCTGTAAGGAATACGGAAATGAAAATTGACTAAGTACATTTGAAGGACACGAAAAATTAAGTAGTAGACTAGGAGCCCAAACTCATAACAATCCGTAATGCATAGGCAAAAAATTGTAATACAAGGCGGGGGTGGGGTGTTTCATAGACAGCAAGCGCTTATAATTCGGTTTATATCGACGATGACTTACGAACTTGTTTTCACTCCTGTTGGTAAAGGATTCTATGTTATTAAAGTTCCGTACGTTATCGTTAAAGCAAGATTTGTAGAATTTCTGCGTACAATTGATCTGGGTTCAGCTCATTTTATATGTTCCAGATGCGATTTAAAGTAAAAGATTGAACCGGCCTTATCTGCTGATATTCATTATATTGTGACAGAATCCGGTCATTATTCAGTCTTCAGCAGTAAACTTTTTCCATTTGGCGAGCCCATTTTGAAATGATGTCAGATCAAAATATGTATTTATTAGGTGGACCAACCATATACAAAATGTATGGCATCTAGTTGCCATTGTTGTGTAAAGTGTAAAATAACACTCGCAGGAACGCAGTTACGTAACTTCCAAGTTATGTGATATGCAAAATTTGCAAGAGGCCAGCTCAGTTGTTGAGAGCGTCGTGCTAAAAACGCAATGGTTGTGAGTTCGATACCCCCCTCAAATATATTTTTATAATATATGTGGTAAATACAAAAATTTCTGAGTACGCATGTTTTATTTATGATAAGTGGGCCAGCCATAAACAGAATGTGTTACAACTGGTTGCCAATGTTTTATGATATAAGAAACTGAACACACACTACAGGCATGCACGCAGTTTCGTAACCTCTAAATCATATATATGGATGTCAAAATGAAACTATGTAAACTGTAGTAAACTAAATGTATTTTTAGTGTTAATAAGAGGAATATTTGTAGACAAGGTGTTACGGTTTTATTTCCCGTATTTAGGACGTATGTCGTGAGCCGTCTTAGAACGTGTGTTGCAGGTAGTATGGTGCGAAGAAAGTCGTATTTGGGGTGTTGCTAATTTTCTATTGGTGGAAATTAAATTGGACTGATTTTCTAGACGCTTTTCCTTTCTTGTTTGAAACGCGGGTGTCTTTAGCATTTTCTCTGAAGTGAAATTATCACCAAAAATTATTTATGTGGGTTTCACAATTTCCAATACAAATTGGCGTTTACGTTTAATCCGTCTAGATTCACCGTGAGTATATTGGGTTCTTTCCTATTTGTTTTATTTCTGATTGCTGCATATGTTTTTAGCACGTTGCGTTCGACATAACTCTTGAGGGTGCTGGAGTAGCTAATTAAAAGCCTTCCCTATAAATAAAAGACAACACCATGGTTTCGCATTAATCAAGCTGCGTACCAGCGGTGAATACCCCGTCTACAGAGGTTGGTTATGCTGCATACTTCCAGCGAGGGAGTCAATTGCTTGCTGTTCTTCTTCGCACACCTTCCCTAGAGGAATCCCTGGGTCTATCTAACTTCCCAGAACTGCCGATTCCGTCGTTAGCACCTTCATTCTCGGAACTACACTCGACGATTACAGCTAAGTTTTAGTATTTAAGCCACTTATTCATAATAATAATGAGTATGAAACTCAAGTTCATATGACATAAAACGGCTCGATAGTTAATATTTAAGTAACTTTTATTCGGTGTACTCTCCTCAACGGTGTACTCAATAAGGGCTGGGGCGCTTAATTTAAAACGGTTTTCGCGGACACAAAAGGCTTTTTGGGTTTGCGAAAGGTACTTACCCCTTTTATTCTAGTTTAGATTTAGTGTAACTCGCCGTGTGTAAGTGATATGTGTACGCAGAGCTTTAATAGCAGCCAATTCTTAATTTGAATGATAATTGTAACTCAAGCGTTAACTAAAGCTTATCTAAAATTCGACACCTTAACTAAAACGCTTATTTATTGTAAGCGAGGCTGCTGCTAAAGCACGTAACTATAGGCGACAGTCTCTCTATTTCTGTCACATTCTTCTAATATTTTAAGTTTGTGTTGATCTCCTGTTGGTCGGTTTTATTTCTTTCTTTATCCAGCAGGTGGTGCCTTGTTAGACCAGCAGTCAAATTTCTTATAGTTATTCAGGAATCCACGCAACTCTCCGACGAAGCCAGACGCTGCTGCTCCAGCTACTATAAATATTTTTATCCTCCACTAATTTAGTGCGCTACATCGAGCCGAATTCCCTTTAGTTTTTTTTTAGGTTGTTACGCTAGAACTGTCGCTTTTTTTTGTTATTTTGTAAACTGCAACCGTTACAAAGGGCTGATCCACTTCTATGTTTCATAAATGTTTACATATACTTGAAGTTCAATCTCTGGTCCGTAATACTTAATACCGTCACTTGTCCTAATCGTTTTGTATCTAGTTAGGATGGCGATGGGTATATAGATTGTCTCCAAATGTACCAAGTATAGTAGTACCAAAGAGCACTCAAATGTCGGCCATCTTCTTTACTCATATTCGCTTTTTTTTCATTTATATATTATAAGTATTTCTTTCTTGTAAGTTTAAATTGCATATTTTTCTTAAAATATAATGTGTAGTTAATTTAATTGGATTTCTGATTGTGTAGGTGTTTAGTTTTATTGTAGATGTAATTATGTACATCAATGTTCCTTTGTGATAAGTTTAATAACCTTTACTTTTCTGGCGACAGAAATTTTGCTTGTGTTTTTTTTTACTTCCGCGGCACCCTATTCAAATAATTCCCGGAAAATCAAGTAACAATAAAAATAATATGTTATTCATGTTTCCGGTAGACTTTGGCTAAGTGTCTAATACCTTATCACGTCAAGTGAGAATTATGATAAACGTCACGTTATCACTTACTTAATCACGACAAATATATTTAGGACTTACGTTAGCTCTAGCTTCCGCGTTGCTACTAATTCCTTTAGCAAGTGCCACAACTGTATAATCGCCCACTTGAATTTCTCCATTTAACGTTAGTTCGCCTGTGGCTTTGTTAATTTGCAACTGAGCAGGAACTGTACTTACTAAAAACGGCTTTGATAAAATCAATTAATATTCTGTTAACGAAATACCTTCATATGGTTCTAAACTGTACTGAATTGTTTCTTCTGGTATAGCTATTGCCTTTACAAACCCTACGCTTACATGGCTTCCAGGTACCGCGTCAAACTTGTAAATGTCTGCCAAAAATATTACAACAGGTTCGGGTGGAATAACTGCAAACAAAGATGGTCTTTAACTTTTGAAGAAAGTTTAATTGATGATAATGATAAGTGGCACTCAATGGGACAAGCTGTAAAAATATTTTTTAAATTGTTGATAGTTTTTAATGTAAATAATCATTTTGAGAAAATAATACTCAGTCACTTACTAGGAGTTGTGGATTCTGGACATTCGATTGGGCAAGCTTCCGTTGAAGAAGTCGGACAATCAGTAGGGCCAACTATTAAAATGAGTTTTTTTAATACTCGTACTTCATTCATTTTTATTTACAAAAGATATTAACATTAAAAACAATTTTTATTAAAAAACCTTATAGTATTTTTTTTGAGACGTAATTCTATGGTTTTTATTTTTTTAACAATTTACATAGTTTTGAGTTTTGAGCAATTTTTTTGGGTTCATATACGAAGTGTCATTTTTTTGTCTCAAAGCGTACATCTTGGTTTATAAATAATATATGCCCTTGTGTTTTCCTTCCGCACAACAACTCTTGACCAAAACTGCTTAGTGTCGAATGTGTAAAAAAAGCGATTGCTTAGAATGAATAAACACAAACCATCAAGGTTCTTTGGTAATTTTAGTTTTAGTATTTATAGAAGCTCTGTACTGTATACGGTAGGGATATTGTACCTGCAATTCAATAATGCAAACATAACATTTAGAGGTAGTTCTGATAGTGTGACAGTTACTTATTATTAAGTTTTGAAAAACAAATTAAAGTTAACTTTGTTGCAAGATTATATTAAATTTTTGAAATAAATGAAAATTAAAAAATTCGATGATAGGTTCAACATGGAGGAAAAGTGGAAGTACTATAAAGTAAGCATTTGATCGATGTTTCGGAAATGGGATAAGTTTGGCATATTAAAAATGTATACCAAAATTAATGTATATAATTCTCAAGATTGCTCGGTATTACAAGGTAGACATGTGGAAGTAGATCTTTCAGTACTACAAACAGGGCATTCGGTAGGACAGTCTGTTTATTATGGTTTGTTAAAAACTAGAACAATAATTGTTAAACACTAAAAATCAAATTTTAAACTCACTTGGTTGCTCGGTACTACAAGGTGGACAAGTGGAAGTTGTAAATCCTTCAGTAGTACAAACAGGGCATTCGGTGGTAGAGGCTGTTTACTGTGATTTGTTAAAAATTTAAGGAAAAGTTATTGTTTAAAACTCACTCGGTTGCTCTGTACTACAAGGTGGACAATTGTAAGTTGTAGATCCTTCCGTACTACAAAAAGGGCATTCGGTAGGACAATCTGTTTATTATGATTTGTTATAAATTGTTGCAAAATTAATGTTTAAAACTCACTTGGTTGCTCGGTATTAGAAAGTGGACAAGTGAAGGTTGTAGATCCTTCAGTACTACACGCGGGGCATTCGGTAGGACAAGCTGTTTATTATGATTTGTTATAAATTGTGGCAAAAATTAATGTTTAAAACTCACTTGGTTGCTCGGTACTACAAGGTGGACAAGTGAAGATGTAGATCCTTCAGTACTACACACGGGGCATTCGGTAGGACAAGCTGTTTATTATGATTTGTTATAAATTGTGGCAAAAATTAATGTTTAAAACTCACTTGGTTGTTCGGTACTACAAGGTGGACAAGTGAAGGATGTAGATCCTTCAGTACTACACACGGGGCATTCGCTAGAACAAGCTATTTATTATGATTTGTTATAAATTGTGGCAAAAAGAATGTTTAAAATTTACTTGGTTGCTCGGTACTACAAGGTGGACAAGTGAAGGATGTAGATCCTTCAGTACTACACGCGGGGCATTCGGTAGGACAAGCTGTTTATTATGATTTGTTATAAATTGTGGCAAAAATTAATGTTTAAAACTCACTTGGTTGCTTGGTACTACAAGGTGGACAAGTGAAGGTTGTAGATCCTTCAGTACTATACACGGGGCATTCGGTAGGACAAGTTGTTTATTATGATTTGTTATAAATTGTGGCAAAAATTAATGTTTAAAACTCACTTGGTTGCTCGGTACTACAAGGTGGACAAGTGAAAGATGTAGATCCTTCAGTACTACACACGGGGCATTCGGTAGGACAAGCTGTTTATTATTATTTGTTATAAATTGTTGCAAAAATTAATGTTTAAAACTTACTTGGTTGCTCGGTACTACAAGGTGGACAAGTGAAGGTTGTAGATCCTTCAGTACTATACACAGGGCATTCGGTAGGACACGCTGTTTATTATGATTTGTTATAAATTGTGGCAAAAAGAATGTTTAAAACTTACTTGGTTGCTCGGTACTACAAGGTGGACAAGTGAAGGATGTAGATCCTTCAGTACTACACACGGGGCATTCGGTAGGACAAGCTGTTTATTATGATTTGTTATAAATTGTGGCAAAAGAATGTTTAAAACTTACTTGGTTGCTCGGTACTACAAGGTGGACAAGTGAAGGATGTAGATCCTTCAGTACTACACACGGGGCATTCGGTAGGACAAGCTGTTTATTATGATTTGTTATAAATTGTTGCAAAAATTAATGTTTAAAACTCACTTGGTTGCTCGGTATTAGAAGGTGGACAAGTGAAGGTTGTAGATCCTTCAGTACTACACACGGGGCATTCGGTAGGACAAGCTGTTTATTATGATTTGTTATAAATTGTGGCAAAAAGAATGTTTAAAACTTACTTGGTTGCTCGGTACTACAAGGTGGACAAGTGAAGGATGTAGATCCTTCAGTACTATACACGGGGCATTTGGTAGGACAAGCTGTTTATTATGATTTGTTATAAATTGTGGCAAAAATTAATGTTTAAAACTCACTTGGTTGCTCGGTACTACAAGGTGGACAAGTGAAAGATGTAGATCCTTCAGTACTACACACGGGGCATTCGGTAGGACAATCTGTTTATTATGATTTGTTATAAATTGTTGCAAAAATTAATGTTTAAAACTCACTTGGTTGCTCGGTATTAGAAAGTGGACAAGTGAAGGTTGTAGATCCTTCAGTACTACACGCGGGGCATTCGGTAGGACAAGCTGTTTATTATGATTTGTTATAAATTGTGGCAAAATTAATGTTTAAAACTCACTTGGTTGCTCGGTACTACAAGGTGGACAAGTGAAAGATGTAGATCCTTCAGTACTACACACGGGGCATTCGGTAGGACAAGCTGTTTATTATTATTTGTTATAAATTGTTGCAAAATTAATGTTTAAAACTCACTTGGTTGCTCGGTACTACAAGGTGGACAAGTGAAGGTTGTAGATCCTTCAGTACTATACACGGGGCATTCGGTAGGACAAGCTGTTTATTATGATTTGTTATAAATTGTGGCAAAAAGAATGTTTAAAACTTACTTGGTTGCTCGGTACTACAAGGTGGACAAGTGAAGGATGTAGATCCTTCAGTACTACACACGGGGCATTCGGTAGGACAAGCTGTTTATTATGATTTGTTATAAATTGTGGCAAAAAGAATGTTTAAAACTTACTTGGTTGCTCGGTACTACAAGGTGGACAAGTGAAGGATGTAGATCCTTCAGTACTACACACAGGGCATTCGGTAGGACAAGCTGTTTATTATGATTTGTTATAAATTGTGGCAAAAGAATGTTTAAAACTTACTTGGTTGCTCGGTACTACAAGGTGGACAAGTGAAGGATGTAGATCCTTCAGTACTACACACGGGGCATTCGGTAGGACAAGCTGTTTATTATGATTTGTTATAAATTGTTGCAAAATTAATGTTTAAAACTCACTTGGTTGCTCGGTATTAGAAGGTGGACAAGTGAAGGTTGTAGATCCTTCAGTACTACACACGGGGCATTCGGTAGGACAAGCTGTTTATTATGATTTGTTATAAATTGTGGCAAAAAGAATGTTTAAAACTTACTTGGTTGCTCGGTACTACAAGGTGGACAAGTGAAGGTTGTAGATCCTTCAGTACTACACACGGGGCATTCGGTAGGACATGCTGTTTTTTATAGTTGGTTAAAAATTGGAAGAAAAATTAAGATTTACAACTTACTAGTTTGCTCGGTACTACAAGGTGGACAAGAGGAAAGTGTAGATCCTTCAGTAGTACAAACAGGGCATTCTGCTGTTGATTACGGTTTGTTACAAATTGGAATAAAAATTAATGCGGGAAACTTACTTGTTTGTTCGGTACTACAGGTTGTGGATTCTTGAGTAGTGCAAATAGGGCATTCAATAGGTGTCTTGGAAGTAGGACAAGCTGTGTCATTTCGGTTTGTAAGAAATTAAAAAAAAAATTTGCAAAACTTACTCGGTACTTCGGTACTACAGGGTGGACAAGAAGTAATTGTAGACGCTTCAGTCGTACATGGTGGGCATTGTTCCGTTGTAGGGCACAATGTTGTGGTGACTAAGATTGGTTAATAGTTTATCATAATTTAATTTTTAAAAACTTACTTGGTTGTTCAGTTGTGCATGGCGGGCACTCCGTTGGAGATTCCGTAGTAGGACATGCCGTTGTTGTAGCTGGTTTATTTGTTAATTGTTTTGAGTTTCATATAATTAACATACTCACGTGATGTGGTTGTAGCACACTCTTTTGTAGGCATTGAAATAATCAGTGCCGTCTTTCCCGGGGCTTCTGCGTTTTCTACCGTCGCTTGTAGGGTAAGAATTATAAATAGATTTTTATCTAGGGTCTCTGGAGATAAATTCTTTATAAGAGTTACCGTCACGATATCTCCTGCACGGTCTAGGTAGAAATGGTCCGATAGATCTAAAAAATTGGTAAGTTTTTGAACGAAATTAACAAGCTGACGTACCCCCAATTAATAGTAGTTTCACTTCTGGATAATCTTTGTTCAGCTTTATCTCACCAAAGTTCACTTTATGGTTATTGTCTGTGTTATCGTACGCCGCTGTATAAAAAGCAGAACTAAAGTGAGGGCTTAAAGGTAATGCTGCGTCTTCGTCTATTTCAATCTTTAATACAGCATTACCGTGTTGTGTAGGGGTACCACCATCTCTAACTATCAAGCTGTAGTCCGTGGATGTCTCAAGATTTAACGGAGTTTTTGTTGTTAATTTTGCTGTAAAACAACTTTTTCTTTCGTTTATCGCATTTTCCATCGTCAATGAAAAGTCAGGTGGGTCAACTTCAAAATCTAATCTTAGGTTAGTAATGTCTTCATCGCAAGCTTCGATCTGCACACTAGACAAACATTGCAAACTAATACCTTCCGGTAACGGCATTGGCAGCTTGAAAGTATAGGTTGGTTCTTGAAAAAATGGTAGATGATTGTTTATATCAACAATGGGTTGGTAAACTGTCTAAAATAAACGCAAGACTACATTTGATTGCATGCATTATTGTATACTCACTAATGTTCCTTTCCCTACAACACAAGTAAATGCTAAATTCAATATAATTCGAACATTTGAATCGTGATTTTCGGTTAATTCATAATTTTTAAATTCAATAGATGTAGTAATGTTTAAAACCCCTGCGTCGCACGCGACATCAAAGTATTTGTTGGTAGCTGGACAAGATGTGACATTCTGAATATTCTTAGTAATTATAGCTCCAGAATGGTTATCAAAGATGTTCTCGTTTGTGAACGCCCCAACCCAATGAATAGAAGATATTCCTTCTATTTCGCAGTTTCCTTTTGTCACCATATTTAACATTAGTAATTCAAAATTAATTAGAATAATAGTTACCATTTAGATCTGCTTTAGCACTATTTACAATAAATAATATTAACAACGGGAAACAAATCTTCATTTTTGAATTTTGTCGCCCAGAATCATATTGCACATTACATCCAAACATACAATTTCACATAGTTTTTATCTAATCGGTATTGATTAGTTATCAATAGGTTTGATTAATAAATTTTTGTTTGTCATATTTGATACCAGTAATGTGTTTTATATTTTATATCTAATTAATCATAACAATAGATTTTTATAACATAAAATTTTTTTTATTAATTTAGCAATTTTTAAATTACCGTTAACAATGATAAAAACTAAAATTGTTAGTGTTTAAAATGCATTAGTATTCGTCCATAATAATTAAGATTTTTGCCAAGAAAATTTTCAGGACTTTGAACCACTTTTGGAAGAGTGAATGTTGGTTATGGCGACGTTTCCCACCCTAACGTTTGTGCTTATTCAAGGCCAGTGACCAGCTTAGGCACTCACCTCAACAATACGTAGTTTTGTTTGCACATACGGTGTAAATTGCTATTTATTAATTAAACACCATGATAAACGTTCAAAAACAAATGAATGTGAATCTCAGGGTACTAACCAGCTACCTGAGTTTTCTTTCTGAATGCGTCGCTAGCTAAAATCTGACGGAAATATATTAATTAACAACACACTGTCTTTAATAATGTTTAACTGTAATTTTTTGTATAGAGCGGAGTGAATTGAAAAAATGCAATAAACGTTATAGAAAACTGTAGAAAAATATGGCAGCAATTTGAAGCCATGTGAACTCACGTTCTAACTTGTTTCGCTAGAAAAAGTTTATGCAAAAAAATTGGTACTAACCGATAAATCGATTTATTTTAGTGTCGCCACTAATTAAATTGATTTAAAAAATAAGAAGAAATAAAAAAAATACATTTATTTGATTATAGATTTTTTTCGAATCATTAACCACGATCATGTACGAATTGTTCTTGAATCGGTAATTATGGATAGTTGTTGTTTTAAACTATAGAATTCGAAATGGTAACCGTGGTTGCTAACGTATCGTTGGCTTCATCAAAGCAAAGACTTGAAAAATAAAAAAAACTTGGAACGGGCAAATAAAAATTCAATTCTCTTTCTTCTTTCTTTAGTTATTTACGTTTGTTTTCTTCTATTTGATCCTGCAGTTAAATTTTTCTACCTTAATATTGTGTCCTTCAATTAGACATCTTGGTTTTCAAAGCGTCTTTACCCTTCCCTACTTCAATTCCTTTATATTTGCTTATTTTCCTGCATCTATGCTCCTTTTTCATCCCTTATCCTATTCACCACTTGCTTTATTTTTTTTATTGTTCATATGTTTCTTGAACTTTATTGTCTTTATTTCAGTTTCTCCATCTCCAATTCCCTGTACCTTGTCCAAATCTGGTTACCAATTGATCAAATATTCACCATTTATTTTCAAATTTTTGTCAAACAGTTATCCTTCTCCTCCACACTTCAACCAGTAACTTAATCTCTTTTCTTCCCAATTATTTTAGATGCCCTTCATTTTTATGGTAGTACCTTAATTTATAAGTAATACCAGGTGTCCACAATCTTCTTTTCGTTCTCCTTCACCCTTTCTCAATTACTTTAGACTCATTTTCTTCTTTTTCCATTCTGAAAATCATATCTTCGTTTCATCCACATTTATCTTTAAGTTATTATCTCTTAAATTATTCTTTGATACCATAACCGCTAATCTTGTTTTTTTATACTTGTCGTCGCCATTACGGTCACTACACTTTATAAAACACCAGCCTAGTTATCCACCGGGTTCGGCAGGTTCTTGATGACAATTGAGCGGCGCCTGCCCTTATCCATTTTTGATCTCAAGTATGTCCATATTTCCGTAAGCGCAAGCCATAAATTTTATACCTTTCTGCCAAGTTTATTTCCGTCAACAAAAGTTAAGTCCGGGAAGAAACGTTATAGAAGAAATAAAAGTTTACTGGTCTTTGGCAATCTAATAGCGTCGGGAGCAGAAAAGATAAGAGTGAAGAGTTCGGCCAAGGTAAGTATAAAGGAGAGAAGTTTCACCTTCATACTAGTTGAAACAAGATCAAAACTCAGCTATAGAAGAACTCTGAGATTGCCAGTTCCCGTACTGACAAGGGGCTCTTGGAGTTCCGTACTCATCGGCCGTGATATCCAGGGTGTACTATGAGGAGGAGGAGGTTTTGCGCTTTACTGCTTTTTTGGACCCCTTCTACTGCACCTAGATCTTTATACCCGAATGTTGTTTCTTTTAATTAAACACCTTGGTTTTCCTATCGTCATTACCACCACTCTCCTTATTGTTTTATTGTTCATATGCTTCTTGTACTTTATTGTCTTTATCTCAGTCTGTCCACCTCCAATTCCTTTTACCTTTTTTCCAATTTTGTTTACGAATTGATCAAATATTCATCATTTAAATTCAAATTTTTTCCCTTCTTCCACACTTCTTCCCACACTTAATCTCATTTCTTCCCAATTTTTTATGGTCATACCTTAGTTTATATTTTAAGTAATAGCAGGTGTTTACAATTTTGATTCATTTCCCTCGCTACTTTTTACTTATTTCTCCCCATTTCTTTTCTGAAACATCATTGTTTGCCACATTTGTCTTTAAGTTATTATCTCTTAAATTTCTTTTTGATACCCATTTTCGTATACCTGTCTTCACACTACGTTGTTGATTTATTCCAAAATTCACATTTTTTTCTTTTTATTCACATCCTCCCTTCCTGCGATGCCCCGTTATTTCTTTTTGAAATCCCTTATGTGACAAGAAAAATAAATTAAGACTCAACGGAAATTTCTGTTCATATTTGGCACTAAAGTTACTCACCTTTTTCTTTTGTAACTTTTAACGATTCCTCATTTACATTCATTTTCTTCTAATATTTTACGTTACCGAAGGAGGTCTTTGTGTATAGAAATAGCGTGTAATGTGTCTGAGATTTACAATACATTTTAGTAGTTGACTTTCCTCTTTTCCATATATTTACATCGTTCCCCATTTTACACTTTCATTTAATTTACACTTTATATTATTTTTATTCTTATCGCATTCTTCTTTCTTTTGATTCTATCTTCTTCTTACTTTTTCTTTTAACAGTCTTCGTTTACACCCTTATAAAAATTAAAGAAAATATTTTTTTTGCTTAAATTCTTATAATCATTTGTATTTCTCTTTTCTTCTTATCAAGTCTCCCTCTATAAACATTGTTGTTCTCTTTGTTTTTTAGTTAATTAATTTTTCTTTTGAATTCTTACTTTTTTTAAATTCTACTGCTTTCTTCATCTTTTATTTTATTTTTCAATCCAATCTTTATATAATTTTAATTTCTATTTCTATTTCTCTACTATTCCCTTCTATTTCTCATTAATTTATTTGTTATCTATAACTTTTATTTGAACTATTTTTATTAAAATGCATTTGCTATTCCAGTCTTAAAGAGTATTTAATGGAAAAAGCAAGCCAGTGGGCTTTGATTTGTCTCGAAAAGCAAGTGAACTCTGTTAAACTGTCATTACGATGCTTTCCGAATTTCAGGTATTTCAGAATACAGTTATTTAATTTCTTTATGTACAACGTATAGATATCCTTCATTTTTTCTATCAAAATGTTGTAAGCAGTTTTATAGACGTTTATTTTATTTTCTAAGCAAAGTGCTTTTGCCGCTGATCACTTTCTATGGTTTCTACGTTTAACCGTTTCACAGTTATTCCCTTTCAATAGCACATTTTATCATTTCCTTCATCCTCTTTTTAATTATGTTTTTAATTTTCAATTCAACCGTTCCTTGTTTACCTATATTTATCTTCCGTTATTATTCTTCCTTCGGTCCTACTATTTTTCTCGTTTATCTCAATCTCTCCTTCTCCACCTTACGGAACAAAATATTACTTTTTAGATTTTTTGATGCCAATTTTATTAAATTTTTCTTTCTATTATCCCACTGTTTTGCTTATAATTTTTCCGTCTTTCTTTTCTTATCAAGAGTTCTTACTTATTTTTAATATCAATGCTTTCCTGTTTATGTCGCTTCCTTTACTTTATTTATTTTCCAGATGTTTATAGATCTTGATGACCAAAAGTTACCAAAAAACTGAATGCAGTTTGTCATTGCCACTCTTTCTGCTGTACAAGATGGCATTCACAAATTTTCACTTCAATGTTTCGTTTTCAAATTTTTATTATGGCACTCAAAAAAAGTACACTCCGTACAGGAAAGCATTTTTCATTACGAATTCAACGATGTACTACACAATATGGTTATTCGTGATTTTATTGAGAATATATAACGTTTTAGTAAACTTCTAATCTTTTTGGTCTAGTGTGCGCTGAATGAAACCATGACAGCGAAAAAATGAAATCTATTGTTAGTTCTGACAGAATCTATTCGATTGACATAGTAGTATCAGTTTAGCAACGTCTTTCAGTGTAGGTCATATTTTACAATGGATCGCGTAAATTTCAAATCATTCAAATGTTGCTGAGCTCGAATGTTTTTGGCGGGACAGTACGGGTTGCTTAAATGAACCGAATTCTTTTAGATTGGACACCAAACGTCTAAATACGGACTTTCCTGGTTGCCTCCGTTCAGGGTACTTGATCAAATACAAGTTTTCGGCTTCTACAAAATTTCTCCGGCATGTAATGTAGCAGGACAGCATATCAAATTTCTCTTCATTTAAAAACATTACTTGCTCCATTGTAAAATATGACCTACACTAAAAAACGTTGATAAACTGATACTACTTTGTCATTTAAATAGATTCTGTCAGAATTAACAATAAAAGAAATGAAGTCGATTGTTAATTAGACTTCATTTTTTTGTTGCCGTGGTTTCATTTACCGCACCCTAGACCAAAAATATTAGAAATTTAATAAAACGTTATTTTTTCTTAATAAAATCACAAATAACCATATTGTGTTGTACATCGTTGAATTTGTAATAAAAAATGCTTTCTTATACAGAGTGTACTTTTTTTGAGTGCCATAAGAAAAAATAAAGTTGATGATGGTTTCTTTGAAATTCGTGAACGCTATCGTGTGGAGCAGAAAGAGTGGCAATGACAAACTGCATTCAGTTTTTTGGTAACTATTCGAATAACTTCAGGATATAATGAAAACGAAATGGCACAATTTCGGTTTTTTCAAATATCTCCGAAAGTAAGCTGAACTCAGCAAGTTTCTCAACATCAAAATGTCGATCCCTCGAGTGAGCAACTTTTTCCAAATTTAACCGACTCTGTATATCTCATGGTTTCCGATATCACCATGTTGTTCATTCTTATCTTGGACACACTGTAAATGGTAAATCGACTCTCGTATTTCGGTGCTCTTTTGCACCGCATTGATCATTTCATCCCCTTCTTGGTGAACTCGTTAACCTTAAAGGCAATCTTCAGGTGTTCGATTTACGCCTGAAGATTCTGTGGTTCACAAATTCTTCGAGCTAGTTCCCTTAGTGTCTCGATTATACCATACCTTTGGCTTGGGTGCATGCAAGTACCTGTTCGTGTGTATAGGTTTACTCTACACTGGGTGACTTAGTTTGTTTCCACGTATTTTCAACAGCACATCCATGAGAGCTAATTATTGTTCATCTTCAGTCTCCAAAGTAGGGTGTTAGCTGTTCAGGTATTGATGAAATTTGTTGAGCTTCTCTATGCCGTGTTTCCAAACGACAAAAGTATTATCTACCTACCGGAATCATATCGCTAGCTTGTATTCCGCGGTCTTTATGGCTTTTTTCTCAAAACTTTCCATTTAAATATTGACTATTGCTAGACTCAGTGGACTTTCCATTGCCACTCCATCCACTAGTTCGAAGAACTCTCCTTTCTAAACAAAGTAGCTTCCGGTGAGACAGACCTCGAAAACTTGCTAATGTCAGAAGAAAATATTTTAGTCAAGATATCAAGACATTCTTTTAGTGACACTTTGGTAAACAACGAGAACACGTCAAAGCTTACAAGGTGATCTTGGAGTTCTATGTTGACGTCTCGAATTTTGTAAACAAACTCTGTTGAGTTCTTAACGTAGCTGTTGGTCTTTCCTATATGTGGTTGGGGAAGAGATGCCAAGTACTTAACTAATAATACGTTGGTGATTTAGGTGCGCCCACAATTGGTCTCAGAGAGACATCTGACTTGTAGACCTTGGAAGTCTTGGAGGAATAGCTTCGAATCTTAAGATTCACATTTGAGGATCTTTCGGTAGAGAAGATGACTTGATGAGTCGATTAGTGAGTCGTAGTCTTGTTTGTGTAGGATCTTTCTTCAAGGGTCTGTAGCTTGTAGGACCTACGAGTTGTATAATTGTAGTCGCCGATTTTTTGAAGAACGGTGGCGTTTCCTTTATCAGATGATAGAATGATGATGTCCTAATATGCGTTCAGAACTCTTAATGCTTTAATGCTGAAGTTTCACTTCTCGACAAGTTGTTCAATTCCTAATATATGAGAAGTTCCAGACGAAACAAGCACCGAAGCCGTGACCATGATCGACTTGTGGTCAACCATTAATATAATATTAATAACATTGTTGCGTTTCGTAATATTCCCTAGAATACATAAAATAATTAATACTTCATCTTGATTATTAAATATGGTATGTACACTCATGAAATTTAAAACTTGGACACCACAATTTCTGTAAACAAAAGTTTGCACATTGTGAAGCGGGCTTAAGGGTATCATTTACAATTCTAACAGCAGGTAGTCTCAGCAGGGGTTATCTTATAGAAGGACTGTAGAATGAATCATTACACTAAGCACGTTTTAGAAAATAGGTAATTTACGTTGCTTACTTAATTTTTTCTTTAAAGAATATATTTGAAGGTATCGCTAATTAAACACCATAGCTCGATTAATTATCGAATCAAAATTTTGTTTAGGAAATGTTTACAAAATAAAATTAGAAATAATTTTGATTTAAAAACGTCTACAAGCAATAACTTTTAAATTAAATCAAAAACTAAACATGGTTATTTGGTTTGACTGATTATTACTTATTTTTAAATAAATCTAACCTACTAATTATTGTAAGTTATTAAAAAAAAATCATTAAACTCTCTATTCAAAATATTTAGTCCTTACAAAATCATTTTTTTCTGTAGTTAATATAAAAAGTGAAAATAAAAACTAAGGCAATTCTTATTGTCAACGTATATATTTAGTTTTTTGACAAGAATTTATTACATAATTATAATTAAGATACCAAGTTATAGTTTAAAATTAAATGAAAACTTTTTTTTAAATAAAGGTATTACTATATAAATAAATATAAGAAATCAATAATGGGTGTGACCTCCATTATTATTGATACATTCTTGGAGGCGTCTGCTCATTGACGCTATCAAGGTATCAATATAATTAATATTAATCGTTTCCCATGCGGTATCAATGGCTGCAATTAGTGCATTACGGTTTACTGGTATAAAATTTGGCCCTTGTTGTCTTCGGATAACAGCAAGTATTCGAGCCCAAACATTTTCGATAATGTTAAAATCTGGGCTTTTGCTGGCCAGGGTAACAGCTCCAAGTTATTTTCTCGTATCCAATTGCGCACAACCCGCGAAGTATGAATAGGGGCGTTGTCCTTTAACAACAAAAATACATTATGAAAATGTTAATTCAACAGATCCGAACTATTTTTGGAGAAAGTATAGTGAAATAAGAATACTTACTTGTTGGAAAATATAATCTTCGTCTGGATAAAACACTTCGACTGAAGGTTTCATAATAGTTTCCAAAATATCTAAATACGCAGCAGAATCAAGACGTCCATCGATAGCCCAACAAACTCCTGGACCCGCGCGCTAACCCAACCCCACACATTCACAGAAAAATAACCACTTCGTTTTTAGGACATATGTGATTATTTTCGTAACGAGTTCCTTCCATTCTAAAAACTTTTAGTGGTCCATCGTTGCGGCTATTGAACGTTTTTTCGTCGCTAAAAATCACTCGATTCCAAAATTCCAAAGGTTCGTTCACATATCGCCTTGCAAATTCCAGACGACGTCTCATATTTTCGTCACTGAGAACTTCTTTCGCAGCAGCATTATACTTCTTTATTCCCATCTCCTTTAATCTTTTTTGTGCAGTTATACGGCATCCGGGAAAATGTGTATCTGCTATAGCCCTGGAGTATGTAGCAAATGGTTGTTCTGTTACGTAATGAAACAACTCGAGATCTTGAGCACGTGTAGATACTTTAGGTCTACCACTTCCGATGGCTCTTTCCAAAGTGTGTTCAAGATTCCATTTTACTCGGTAATGCCCTACGGTGTTTTTGGTATATCTAACATACGTGAAATTTCACGCACGCCGCTAATTCCGAAACAATCCGCGCTTTCAAATCAGCACCGAGATGAGGTGGCATTTTCACAACACTTGAAATTTTAAACTAAAATGGAATTTACATTTCTTACTTTATTTATTGGTTCACACTACCCCTTCTCAAACAGTAGGTAATTGTTTATTTATTACATACTTCTAATGACCAATGTAACAACCCTTAGAGCAATATGACTCAAAGGAAGTAAATTAAACAAGCAAGGATATTCTATTGTTATTGAAACTTATTCATAAAGTAAAAGCCATTTCCTTATAATGCTAATGGACAGGATTTTCTTTTAAGTATTAAGATTACAATAGAGGACTTATAAACTTTCGAAAATATCTAATTATAAATATTTACACTGCAATTGCGCTTTTTCCTTAATAATTTCTTAGCAATAACATACACGTTCTTGGTTTTAAGTTGTCATAAATTTGATATGATATAAATTTGTGTTTCTAATATTACATCACAAACTAATCTTTATTCGCCAAAAAATTGTTGCTTAAGTTGTAAAGCTTCGTACACACCTGAACAACAAACCGAGCAACAAACATAACAACGAACCGAAAGTCAAACAGAACGACAAACGATCTTTTATGATTTCCACAATCCGAACAACAAACGGAACGTTTGTGCTGTTCCCATAATTATTTTCAGTAGTTTTCAGTTCATATATATTTATTATTGAGAAGAGAAAATTGCGGAAAACAAGAAGATAGTGCCAACCAAATTTTTACGCACAAAGAAGAGTAAAAATTATAATTTACTTCGCTTTTTTTATTTTGGAAATTTCCCGCCCAAATGATGCTAATAGGGACATCATTTTTTCTTGCATTCTTAAACACTGATTAATTTAAAACATTTTTCTTCTGTCAACTCCATAATATTACCTAAAACACAACAAACCCACAAAAGGGAGGACAAAAATAAATAATTTAATTCTCCCGCATAAGTTTGTTCGCCGTTTTGTTTAGATTCGTCCAAACCTGCAAACGCATTCGCGCGCATTTTCTTTGATGTCGGAGAAAAAACCGACAAGTTGCGGGAACGCCGCAAACCGTTCGTGGAACAATCAGGACTTGCGAATCTGTTCTAAAATTCGTACGTAGCACCGTCCAAATTAATGTTCCGATTGCCGTTCGGTTCGTTGTTCTGTTTGTTCCTCGGTTTGTTGTTCAGGTGTGTACGAAGCTTTACAATAAGCATATTAATATGAACTATATCTTATGAAAGGAGAGTTATGTAACTATAATTAACGACTTAACGTTACGTTAGTAGATTCCATTTACTATTTACACATATTTTCTTGGAACATTCGATAATTAACTATCGGGATATGATGACCCTATACTTCGCAGGTTGTGCGCAACTGGATACAAGCAAATAACTTGGAGCTGTTACCCTGGCCAGCAAAAAGCCCAGATTTTAACATTATCGAAAATGTTTGGGCTCGAATACTTGCTGTTATCCGAAGACAACAAGGGCCAAATTTTATACCAGTAAACCGTAATGCACTAATTGCAGCCATTGATACCGCATGGGAAACGATTAATATTAATTATATTGATACCTTGATAGCGTCAATGAGCAGACGCCTCCAAGAATGTATCAATAATAATGGAGGTCACACCCATTATTGATTTCTTATATTTACTATAACTTGGTATCTTAATTATAATTATGTAATAAATTCTTGTCAAAAACTAAATATATACGTTGACAATAAGAATTGCCTTAGTTTTTATTTTCACTTTTTATATTAACTACAGAAAAAATGAAACGTCATAAAATATACATTTTGTAAGGACTAAATATTATGAATAGAGAGTTTAATGATTTTTTTAATAACTTACAATAATTAGTAGGTTAGATTTATTTAAAAATAAGTAATAATCAGTCAACCCAAATAACCATGTTTAGTTTTTTGATTTAATTTAAAAGTTATTGCTTGTAGACGTTTTTAAATCAAAATTATTTCTAATTTTATTTTGTAAACATTTCCTAAACAAAATTTTGATTCGATAATTAATCGAGCTATGGTGTTTAATTAGCGATACCTTCAAATATATTCTTTAAAGAAAAAATTAAGTAAGCAACGTAAATTACCTATTTTCTAAAACGTGCTTAGTGTAATGATTCATTCTACAGTCCTTCTATAAGATAACCCCTGCTGAGACTACCTGCTGTTAGAATTGTAAATGATACCCTTAAGCCCGCTTCATAATGTGCAAACTTTTGTTTACAGAAATTGTGGTGTCCAAGTTTTAAATTTCATGAGTGTACTATAAAATTTAACTTCTATTTAATTAAGAATTTTTTTTAATTTCTTGGCATTATCGACATTATAAAAGTTATGCAAAAATTAAGACGAATTTGAAGTAGGACTACCATTTTATACTCATGCTGATTCGAGGACATGAAAACACATAAAACTACGTAACAAAGAAAAGGTGATTTGATTAAATAGCGTTCAAATAAAAACTGGGGTGGCTAGGTTTTGCATTTTTTTACATATTTGGTAATTTTTTAACAAAGTACTCTGTTGATACGTAGTTCAGGTTAGAAATCAAGGTATCCAACGTAAAAGTCTTTTCAACTTTTGTTTAATGCTCAAAATTTTCAAACATTTTCAACCAAATCAGTGATTTTGCTGACTTGTTCTTTTTCATTTAGTTAGTAACCAAACGCAACATTTGTTTCTATTTATTTTTAGGTTATACTTTTGTCACGTTTTAAGGTACCCCGTTCCGCGCCACCATCCGATATTTAGTTGTACTATTAGTGTACACTGTAAAAATAATTAAATCAATTAAATTTTATGCCTGCCTAGATCAGTTTTTTATTTATTTTATTTATTCATTGTTTGTTATATATTAAAAACATATTGTTTTCATAATTTTAACCTCTAATTTTTTAATCTTTAGTAAGTTAAAATGTTAAAAGTAATACAGTGTAATTGGATGCATGGAGATACTCAATTTGAATACAAAACTTGACCGTTGGTTTCTTTTAAAAACGAAATTAGTTTTATCTATCAACCTTTTATTTAATTTATATTTATATTTTTTTTTCAGTAACTTTAAGAAGGTATTCGCTCTTTTGTTATCTAAAAAAATTTTTCCTGTATCGAAATGTATAGAATAAAATTTGATTAGATAAAACCTATCGCATTATAGTCTAAAACTTATCCACTAGAAACTAAAGAAAAATGACATCACTATGCTATTTACAGGTTAAATGGTTTTATTATCTGACACCAAAAATGTCAAGTAGAGTGTGATTTCCTGGAGTTAACAATTGGAAACTTTCTCTACTAATTTAAAATAACTATTTCTAAAAAAATATTTAAAAAAAATTTAGGCTTTCTTAAAATTATAAAAAGAGTTGTGATACTGGAAAATATAAAAATGTCTTACAGTAGATAAGGAAGGTTAATCACCAATTGTAGTAAATTACAGTTGGTATTTTAAAAATTTTGATGACAGAAAAGATTTCTATGAATTTACCTTCTGTACATTTGTATAGTTGTTAATAAATAATTATCAAAAAATTTATAAAATTTGTATCAAGGAAACTTGAAAGTTAAGATTTCTGATAACGCAATAAAAAATATGTTTTACTGATTTAAGTATGTTTACAAAATCACTGGCAAAGTAGGAAATTGCCACTGAGGGAGGTACATACTATTTCATTCATAATTACATTTCTAAATCTACAAATTTTTAAAATTATTTTCATCTGTCACATGTCACTTTCCACACTTGAGAATTGTTTTGCATTTAGGTATGATGGTAATTCTAAACTTTAGAAAGTTAAGATTACAATAGTGATTGTAAATAAATAATTACAGATAACGTAAATATTAGACTAATAAAAATGAAAGCACGTACAAATGCATTTCTAACAAGTGAATAAGAAATTGTGAAACAGAAAGAAATCGGATTGAATAAACACAGGTTTCGGGGATTGAGACAATTAAATTTAAACGCATTTAATATTTGAAAAATTCTGTTAATAGTAACGTTCAACTCGTTCCCCCTGTTTGATATAAAATATTTCAAATTTCGAATGAAAACTTTTTTATCGCCGAATTAAATTTTGGTTTTCAGTTTTTGGAAAATTTGGGATGGTTTTCCGAAAGTGTGACTCCTTTTATAATCATATTTTTTAGGTTATCTTACCAAAAAGTGAATGTTTGGTAGGATTGCGCCATCTGTCGATATTTTCTCGATTTACTTAACGATATCGACTTTATCGCTACTGTCATATTTTTGTACCATAGTTACTTTCATTGATCATAAATCTTTGAAGATACATTTTGAAGAAACTTTGATAAAAAACAGAAACAAAAAATTTTTTGTTCACCACTGCCCAAATGTGTTATTTTCCACATCTTTAATTATTGATCTCAGCTTCGATAAAAAAATTGAAAAGGTTAGAGTTGTTTTGTGCAAAAAAATTCCACGTCAATCATCAATAAAAATGCAACATAAATTGGGGATTGCACCGAAACTCAAATGGGGAAAAGGGCGTGGTTTGTGAGAAGTCTGTTTTCGTGGAATAACCTGGGCCGAGTTAAAAGGTTGCCGGGTCGTCAAAGTTAAAAGAGTGCCAAACGAGGATGACTTACAGCCCTTGTTTACTGAAAGCTGCCCTAAAGGGTACTTTCTAGGACTTACCTTGCGAAAGTACTGACACTAATCTGTAAAGTCATCAAAACGCACACAAAACATAATAAATTATGCATTAAAAAGACTTCTGCAATGAAAAAATTTGTCATCCGTTTGGTGGAAATTTTTTCTTTTTACGCGTGAATTATTTTGGGCTCATTGAAGTATTCGTTTTAAGTGGGTTGTACTGTATTTTTTAAGTATATTTAGTATGCGTTAAAAGCACATATGGTTTTATTCCCACGTTACCGCAATATTTATTTCGTTTGTTCTTTAATACTTTTAAATCCGTCGTGGTCACAATTAAGCTTGAGGGAAATCATGGTTTTTATGAAAAGCTCTCTTAAAGGGCTTTGCTACATTCCTTTGAAGACTCAATGATCTCCTTATTTGTTCCATGACAAGCGTGAAAGTGGTTTTATTTTTAAACGTAAAATCTCACATTTTGTTTGGTATAGACTCATTTATAAAATTGCAACCTGGTTAGAATCTGAAAACTGTTAATTTTTTTTGTAGGGTTCTTTGTTTAGAAAATTCAGAGAATTTGTATGCATATATTTAAGAAATCAGTCTGTAGGCAGTTGTCGATAAGCAGATTAAAACGAAGAGGTACTATTTAACTAACAACAAGTACAAAACTGTAGCGGTTTCTAATTGTTAGGTATTTATTAACAATCGCTGAATATTTAATGTGCACATCAAGTACCTTGCGAATGAACTGATGGAAGTGATTCGTATGCGACTACTAAAGTGAAGTTCCGATTGACTAAGGTCGGAGTAACGCGTGAGGATTCGTCAATTTTTCTCTTTTACCTGCGAACCAATTGTAGAGATGCCGTACCGTTAAAGGCATTTTTTTAGAATGTTTCTGTAAGAATTTAAGTGACTAACGGATTGTTGGAAAACAACACAACGGTAAGTAAATTAGTTGTTTATTTCGAAAAATAATCGTTTTTGTGTTTGGTGCGCATTTAAGAATATGCCCAAATTAAGATGGGACGTACGTGCATTTTTTTTGTTGTTTGTTAGCTTTGTTGTTTGCAATGAAACAAACGAAGTTTTCCTTTATGTACAAGTTTAGTATTTTCTGAATGAAAAGTATCGATCACGTAATTGTTTATATATCGTTTAGCATCGTTAATCAAGCGGTTACCCTATTAATTATTTAGTTAGTAGTGTTCATATTTTTTGTTGTTTTTAATGTTTGTTTTTTTTAATGCAATAAATGTTGTTAGTATGACATTGTAAGGAGTCCTTTTAATTTATGTCTGATCTTAATTTTGTCCGGTTTGTGTTAACTTTTACATATTACGATAATACTTTCAAGGTAAGTCCTTCAGAAAGTATCTTTTTCAATTTTATTGAAGACTTTGAACTTTGAATCCCTTTACTCGTCTCGCTGAGTTTTTGTGCAACCCTTATTCATGTTACGATTTTAATTCAAAATTTTCGTAAATTTTGTTTTCCTGTAGGTACACGTTATATGACACTATGAACTTAAACTTACTTAAATATCACTCTATTTTTCTTCGTTGAAGTTTACGAGATATTTAATGCCCAAACTAAATTTAATTGTTACCAAAAATGCATCTTACGGCAAAGTTTTTACTGATGTATCTATATGATGCAATTAAGCCTTTAATTTTTCTTTCCGTGTGGTGGAAGACAACACAATCTTAAAGGGTTCTTTTACGAACGGGATTATTAAGTTTATTTACGCCTGATGCTGAATTTGGACTTAATACAAACCAAAATTTTTTAACATAATTCACCATCTACAAAAATTTAGAAAAATCGGCACATAGTTGCTTAATTGACGGAACTATACAAATAAACATAGTAGAACGTCATAAAAATGATTTCGCTAAATATCTAAATGCAAAACGTTTAGAGTTGAACACGTTGCAACAATCGGTATTGACTCTAATTTATCAAATTTAGAAGCGTTTTTACCCCTTCTTAATTTTTAATACATTCTACAATTTTAACTGTGCTGTAAGATTCACTTCTACACGTTTTTAATTTGGTACTTAAAACTTCCTGTCGCGTGTATTGTTCCCGTCTTCAAGAATCGCAAGAGTGCAAACGTTGTTAACTATAGGCCGACTACATTGTTAAGCCAACTATAAGTTTTGCGATATCTAGTGTCGAGTCGTGTTAGCGATCACGTACGTAAATGGTTCGCATTAAGCAACTTTGTCGACAGGTATGTAATAGCACTATGTATGGTACTATTAATTTGAAGGAAAATGTTGATATATCAAAATATTGCAAATCATTAGCCTATTTAAAAAAACAAAACCTGGGATATCAACCTAAAAAATCAAGCACATTTTCTAAGGAAAATATTAGATTTTTTTTAAAAAGTGCACCATTCGAGTTTCTGCCATGTAAAGTATAAATCGTAGGTATTGATTTCTTGAGCTGTTCAAAATAAAAACAAGAGATATAAACCTTCAAGAAGAAAGAGCTATTATCATGATTCCAAATACAAAAACGTACCAGCCGAGATCATTTGACGTGGTTGATACTGAATGGCTTGCAATTCTAAAACTTTACATTAATCTACATAATAATGTTAAGGGTAATCGATTCTTCTTGCAAATGAGATACGGCAAATTGACAAAACAACCCTATGGTCATAACTCCATTGCGCAATTTACTAAAAAAATTGCAACTTATTTAAAACTAAATGACGTAAATACATACACTGGCCACTGTTTTCGCCGCATAGCAGCAACTATATTTGCTAATAGTGGAAGAGATATCCTTAATTTAAAAAATTGGAAGGTTGGAAGTCGAGTATGGTGGCTGAAGGTTACGTAAGCAGTTCCTTAGATGAGCAATTAAAAATTGCTAACATGCTTTCTACTAAAGATTATGTACCTATAGAAAATGGCCCGACGTATCTGTTTCAGGTCCATATCAACTCAACAGTTTTATTTCTCGAAAGAAGACTTTCACCAAGGCATTTCCCTTTATGTCGAAATTCACGACAATTCTACAATTCATATTTACTTTAGTAAATAATATTATTACAAGACTATGGGTTTTGTTATTACTTTTCTGTTCTGTTGTTCCGTCATTTTATACTTTTTGTAAACTTTAGTTATACATACAATATACTTAATTTGTGTTCATAATTGAATCTCAAATTAATTTTGCCCGTGTTTAACCTGGCACGTAAAATTTTTCTTTTACGGTTCAAAACATGGGGTATAAAAAACCACAATTTAAGAAAGGATTATCTCTTGATTTTATTTTAGTTGTCATTTTTATCAAACTAAAAACACCATATAACTATTAATAAACAATTTTAGGTCGTCCACACACAAATACTGAAAAAAAAACTATTAGTAATACGAATTAGTAACCAGTCACTTTCTATGTAGTTAAATAAGACGTCACACATGGAGCTAATGATATCCTACAAATTTGTAATTCATAGAAATTAGTTAGTTACTAGTCACAAGCAGTCACCAGGCAGTTTCAATTTTAATTTTCGAAAATGAACCATCAAAAACAACCTGTTTTTAATGAAGGAAGTTCCAACTTGTTTATTTTCTTTTCAGTAGCTCTGTATGAAGATGGCCTTAGTCGTTAACATTTCTTATTCCTCCACATGTCATTAGCCGAATTAAAAGAGTTACTCCATGTTGAACTTGAGGAGAATATAAAAGCCGTTTTCTTAATATGCCTGCACGAAATAGTATAAATAATATGCTCGTCATTAATTTACAGCAGTACTTTTTTTTACGAAGTTGAAAAATCAATTAGGCTTTTCAATAATAATTGTAGCTTACTTAACCCTTAACTTGGCAAACACGAATTTTTTGACATAAAATTATTGCTTCTGGTGAACAAACAAGAAAACCCCCAAACATGATGTATAACATCAAATAATTACTTTGTTTTATGTACAAGTCAAAATTTCGAGTTGTACCTTTGAAGATACATTGCCAACATACAGGCACTTTATACTATTTTGAGTTGTGTCTCTAAAGATACATTACCAAGATAAGAAAATTTTGGGAAGTAGGAAGAATAAGTTGAATAATTTGTCAAATAAGTACCCTAATCAACTGGCCTCTAGATTTCCTTCAAAGGCAGTGGTGCTTCTTGGTTACTAGGTCGTCCCACCCTTACCTTCTTAGTCTGGACAAGACTCTTCGACACACCGATGCGAAATTGTTTTATCGATATCACTGACTTGGGATCTTCTTCCAGCAGTTTTGCTTTACGCCTGTATAGTAACCAAGCATTATTGAGGCATATATCAAGCATCTGTAAAAACAGCCCCATGTACCATCTATGTGTCTTCATACCAGTTCTATACAAGGCAACAAACATATCGGCTAGGTCGACCCCGCTCATGTGGCGGTTTTATTCTTTCACTATCTTAGGACATACAATTTGGACTTTACCGCCACGTGCCTTAGAAAATCTTTGAATCGTTTTAACAGGATTGGTCGAAACATACGAACTGCTCAATATAACAGCTTTGTTGTCAAACCATTTGATAATTGCAATCCGACTTGAGTTGTCAACTTTTTGATCAAATGATCCTCTACCTTCTGATTTCAATTCTTTATCTGTTTTCATAGAACAGCCTCTCAAACGATTAGATCTAGCTGTTCCTAGACTTAGAATACCGAACTGGTTCCGAAGATAAGAAACAAGCTCCAAACTAGTAAAAAAGTTGTCAAAATAAACCACTGACAGAGGCTTTTCCAGTGTACGGGAAAAAATCATAAACCATTCCAGAGATGCCGCACCTCACAAACATTTTGAAGCCCCACTTTTTTGGTTTATTTTTTATGTATTGCCTTCTCGAACCAGCTTTGGTTTTCTTATATGGCACCATCATTTCATCGACAGAATTTTCCACTTCTGGCTCAATCCTGAGACAGTTTCTCCTTACATGTTCTAATATAGGCCGCACCTTGTAGTAACAATCGGTGTTCATGTCCTCATTGTCTACAAAATGGAGAGTACAACGAAAAGCCTGATACCTTTTCAGGGGCATAATATCAGCAATAGGGGCATAACGAGTTTCCATGGCCCAATAATTCGTATATGCTGGCATATGCACAACACCCATCATGAGTTCTATACCCAAAAAATCTTGCACTTCTTGGAAGTTTTTATCAACACTTTTACCAGTTTGTTGTGTGGAATACAGATTAGTTTGTTCCACCACTAGTTGGACGATATCATCAGTTTTGAAATACTATAATGGGCTTTTTAGGTGTTCAGGTCTAGTGAACGTTCTTCATCTATCCCCACTTCGTAATGAAAGTAATCATTTGTCCATGAAATATTTTTCGTGGGTTTAGCTGTTTGTTTTTTCATTTTAGGGATCCCGCTTCTGACGGCTGGTGTAGTAACTATTTTCTGCTTCCTGGATTTCACTGGTGTTGTCTGGATTCTTTTAGCAGATATATGTAACAATTCTGCTAGAACGACTTCATCTTCTGAGCTATACACTTGTTCTTGTTGTTTATTATTTACTATATCAGTAAAATCATCTATTTCAGGCAATAATGGTATCTGCAAGTCGTCATTATTTTCACTGTCACTCTCTGGATCGCTTTCTGCTCACACTGGAGGCAAAAGACATTCTGTCAATTCGCTTCATTTCACCTACACTGGAAATAAAATTGTCATTAATACCTTTACTTAGCAATGTATATCTCCAGATACTTTCGTCACTGTTGGATTTTACACCAAAGTTAACAATGTATCTGGAGAGATACATATTTTTGCACACGGGTTTTCATATAGAAATTTTACATATTACCGTAATGTACCATCTCCTACACTGATATATTCAATTATTGTGAAAAACAACTGAAAAATATCTTATTATCAACAAACTTACCAGATAGCATTTCTGTCATGTGCACTTCATAACCTAAGTTTCACTAAATGCCGAACTACTTTTGTGAAAACTGGCGGGAAATTCAAACACGATCGATGCGCTAGTTGAATGTATTCTACAGTGCACCTAGCCAAGATAAACCAGTTACATTAAGCCTACTTGACGAATTGAATTTTTCTAAACTATGTATCTGGAGAGATACGCTGTCAAGTTTAGGGTTAATAATAACCAATAACATAATTAGATTTTGTAACAAATTACTACTGACAAGCATAATAAGCATTTCAAAGTTAGCACTTTACATATGCAAGAACTGGGTTTTGCGTATTTTTATTAAATTGTAGCGGTAGAATTTTCATAAACGTGTAGTTTATACGACAGTGGCGCCAAAATAGGTTGGAAAGTGAATACTTTCCGACTGATTGTTAGTCATTACTGACTCGTGTTTTTACCTTATCACAATGTATCCTTGAAATCTCTCACTCTCTAACTTTTACAAGGTTTAAAAACCTGTATGTTACTAACTAATTGTGAATAAAAGCAGTTACATAAGTACATCCTTTGATAAATATAGCCAACATAAGTGTTAGCAAAAATAAAAATCTCGAATCGCCTGCTGTAAGTTCGCAAGAGGTTGTACAATAGCAAACAAACACCGAGAATCACTCGACAGCTGTTGCGTCTTTTTGGGACTCTTCAGGGTGCGTTTGTTTGCTATTGTTAAGCAAATTCTCTAAATTATTTGAATCCATATTCCACGACTTGATATCTAATCATGTTTTTCATCGGCTTTCGCACGTTTAACATGGTTTTGTGACAGGAATATTTGGTTGCAAGCCTTACTGTTATAACAGGTTTAACACGATCTCTAGATTTGTCGCCTCTGTTTGGGTGAAAAATAGTTTTTTTTGTACGCGCAAATGATTTTGGTTCGTAAGAGCTCTTTTGGATTGGAATGTATTACAAATTATTTCGTTACGTCGTAATGCACGTGTGGTTTCTGGTCATGTCTGTCAGAATATTGTTTTTGTCATTTGATATATTTTTTGTAAATCAGTGGTGTAGAGACTGTTATCGTCACGTTCACGCAATTAGAGTTTTGATAAAGCTCTTATTTTAATAGTTCTTCGAATTTAAACATCGCTTGTAGCGATTAATTTTGCTATTTATGTTGTTTTCAAGAATCAAAACAACCGCATAAGTGCCTTAAGTAAAAGGACAAGTATATGTGTGATTAGGGAAAAACTATTGAGGCGCGAGTGCAAGGCTAAACTAGTGTGAGAGAAACAAAGGAACTCACGGTTCGCGAACCCTTAAGAGAGAACCGTTCGATTTGGTAAATGATTGAAATACCCACACTGCGGATGAAGTGTCAATCTCTTGGTTCCGCGAATTAGTCAAGATACATGCAATATCGTAAAATGAATAGAATACGAAGCTTCGGAATAGTAGAAATGGTTCCTAGTGGATTATACTTCGAATAAGGGATGGAAGAAACAACTCCCAACTGTAAGTAGTCTGTTTATTTACTCCAGAAAACTTCCGGGTTAAGTGACTTTTAATGTGAGTACGCGTATTTGAACTAAGTTAGGTACCGTCTAGTTTAATCACATTTTTTTAGTGTTGTAATAAATTCTGATCGAACCCAAGATTTTGTAGTAGTTTTAAGGAACGCGGTTTAGAATCTTTTGTCTCACCCGGTACCGGGGGCAGTTCGAGCGTTTGCCCGTGTTTCTTTTATTCGTGTTATGCTACGAAAAACGTTCTAGAGTTAGGACACCGTGGAATAATTTGTGTAAAGGAAATGAATTTAATAGAGAACCGTTAGTAATGATTTTATTTTTTATTGCTTCAAGTGTTTATGTTTCTCCCTATTCTTTAGTGAGCGTTTGTTATAAATATTTAAAAGATTAGGGTGGCGCCTAGCAATCCCGACTGTGACTCATATTAAGGACCTTTTGTCTTTGTTAAAGGTAAGTGAGAGCCGGTTGAGCTAGCCGGCGATTCGTTGTGCGTAACTTTCTTGGTAAAGTTTGTGGCGTAACAGATTGGCATTGGATATAATTGATCATTGGATCGTAGCCTCTAAGCTTGATGTTTTTGGATTACCCACGCACTTACTACTTACGTCATTGTCGTTAATTTATTTAAATTGCGGACTACAAATTTAGTACCCACATACTTCTTTCGGGTGTTCCCTAGGGATCAGTGTTGGGTCGCTGTCACTTTTAATTTTCATGAATGGTGTGTGCAGTATTTTTAGGGTTGAGTGTTTGTTGTATGCAGATAGGAAAATCTATTTCTAGCTTCGTTGGATCTCTGATGCTTCTATTTTACAGGAGGACTTTATCAAATTTTACAGCCGGTTTGAATTTAATAAGCTAAACTTGGATATCGTTAAGGGCACTGTGGCATCGTACACCAAGAGTCGATTCCTTTTCTTATTTCCTTAGTAATAAAGTGAAAGACTTTGGTGTTACTTTTACGTCTTCTTTATATTTTTCTCAACATACACTCTGGGTTTTGTGATACGCAATTCTGAAGCGCATTTTGACAAAGTTCCTCAAATTTCTGTCATTTTATGCTGCCAGTGTCTCTCCTCTTGCTGGTTTTCTACAGACTTGTTATCTTCCAAGAGCTATCAAGAGAGTTTTTTTGTTTTTCCATGGTGTACGTATTTAAGGATTGTAATATGTATAGTGAATTACGTTTGTGTTAGTACAACCACTGCTGTTTGATGGGTACATACATTAAATAAATAAATAAATATTTAAATGATTTAAAATATGGATTTGATTCCTCCAGTTAGTGGTTTCAAATAAAAGTTTTTTTTTAATCATCTTCCTGAGGTGAAGGTCAAATGAAACTGCCTTTATAGAAGTAGTGAAAACGTTTTGCCCCTAACAAATGGGAGTTTTATCAAGGCAAAATACGAAACGTGTTTTTAAAGTAAGTACCGTTTTGCAATAAAAAAATAACAAATAAATATTTTTCAACAAAATTTTTTTATTTGAAAGACTATACTTTACTCTACTTTTCTACATAATTGCCACTAATATTAAGGCACTTATCGTAACGTGGGACCAGCTTTTGTATTCCATCGTCAAATAAGGACGTCGCCTGATTAGATAACCACTGCATCACGGTCGTTTTTACGTCGTCATCATTGGTAAGGCGCTGCCCCCCAGATGTTTCTTTAAGTGCAGGTACAAATGGTAGTCGCTCGGTGCGAGATCGGGACTAAAGGGTGGGTGGTCCAATTGTTCACATCCAAAAGAACCGATAAGGTCTTGGGTACGATTTGCCGTATGTGGACGAGCATTATCGTGGAAGAAAACAATACCCGCACTCAGCATGCCACGCGTTTTGTTCTGAATTGCGCGGCGCATTTTTTGTAATGACTCACAGTACTCTACTGCATTGATAGTGTCGCCTCGAACCAAAAAATCGACCAGCAACACACCCTTTCTGTCCCAAAACACCGTGCACATAATTTTCTGAGCAGAAATTGTTTGTTTGAATTTCACTTTCCTAGGGGACAATGAATGCTGCCATTCCATTGACTGTTGCTTGGATTCCAGTGTCACGTAGGCTACACATGTTGTGTAGCCTGTGACAATATGGCTTAAAAAATTATCCCCCTCATTCCTGTATCGCTCAAGAAAACTAATCATTTGGTTTTGTGCTCCTTAGTCAACATTTTTGGCACTCAGTGTGAACACAATTTCCGATAATTTAAACGTTTGGACACAATTTCATAAAGAATACTTCTTGAGACAGCACGAAACTGTTCAGATAAAGACGAAATCGTGAATTGTCTATTCTCTTTCACTTTAGACTCCACTTTTTGAATCAAGTCATTGGTAATGATTAAGGGTTGCCCATTTCGTTCTTCATCATGAATATTTGTGCCGCCATCTTTAAATGCCCTAACCAATTTCCGCACCATTCCATCACTCATAATGCTTTCACCATAAACATCACTGATTTGACGATGAATGTCAGCTGATTTCAAGCACTTCACAGTCGGCGGGATTCTCAATAGTCGGCAGCATTTTATAATCACGCACACAGATGTAGTCTTGATTGGAAGATTCCGTAATGGCGTCTTTGGCTTCCCAACAAATGTAGCTACACAACGCGCATGCGCTAAACCAAGACCGCAGCGCTGCAGCGGCAAAAATTGATAACGGTACTTACTTTAAAAACACGCCTTGTATATAACTGTAAGTTTGCAAACGAAACTATTTGATTTTGGTAAAAAAATTTATTCATCTCCATTAACATCAACAAAATTTTAAAAAAACAGAATATGGTTAAAAAAAATGTGGACTGAAATGGAAAACTAAGGTAGCGCTTTTTCCTCGTATATTTCTATTTTTAATACAGCATTACCCTGTTGTGAAGGAGTACCATCTCTAACTAATAAGCTGTAGTCCGTGGGTTTCTCAAGATTTACCGAAATGTTTGTTGTTAATTTGGCTGTAAAACATCTTTTGCTTTCGTCTATTCCATTTTCATCATCAATAAAAAGTCAGGTGGGTCAACTTCAAAATCCAATCTTAGGTTAGTAACGTCGTCATCGCAAGCTTGGATTTGCACATTATTCAAACATTGCAAATTAATACCTACCGGTAAAGGCGTTGGCAGCTGGTAAGTATAGGTTGGTTTTTGAAAAACTGGTATATAATTGTTTAAATCACTAATGGGTTGTTAAACTGTTTAAAATAAACGCAAGACTACATTTTATTATTGGTATTGATTAGTTATCAACATGTTTCATTGATCCATTTTTGATTTTTAATTACTTTTAACGATTATCAACAACTAAAATTGTTGACCGTCACTACAGTAACAGAAAATCGGCGATGAACTGAATAAAATTGGCATTAAAGTAATTCATTATAGGACGATTTTGCAGTTCACAATTTTACCGGTAGAGATGTGTGCAGCTTTCAAAATCGCGCAAGCGCGGATTTAACAGTCTGCCAAATTAAGCAGGTCAAAATCCGTACGAACGGCACTGGTAGAAATAAAAAAATGTGGCACATTAAAAAGACTCTTGATACATAATACATGTATTACGTCAAATTTCAATAAAATATCTAAACGAAACCAGTGACCCTAGACTTTCAACCGCTTTAATTGGAGACCAATACCGATAGATGTCGTGGGACCAATAAGAGTCGCATTGCCACTTGCATCATCACTTACAGTAGCGTAACCATAAAGCATTTAATAAACATTGAAATTTATTTAAAAAATCATTTTAATTCGTTTATTGGTGTGTTTAATAATTAAAATATATAACAAAGATTCCGTAAACATGCACACGACATCTATCGGTATTGGTCCCCAACTAAAGCAGTTGAAAGTCTAGGATAATAGTCACTGAGGAAACCAATAGACAAGCCTATTTGACATACATTTTGTACGCCACTGCTTTCATTTAAAATAAAAATTATTAAAAATCCCCAACCAAATTTGATTCTTTGATTTTTTCAATCCGATGCAAGTTTTCATCTAAAAATTAAATCTACTTTTCTGCATGGCGATATTGTCATATTAACAATATTGTTATGATCATGCAGAAAAAGGTTTTTATTTTTTAAGCAAAAACCGTTCATGGGATTGAAAAATTTGAGAGATTAAATTTGCCTATAAATGATTGGAGATTTAAAAATAACTTTTATTTAAAGAGAGAACAGTGGCGTAGTATCAATGTCTACTAAAATAGGCAAGTTAAAATCCAAACGTCCCTGGTGGACATAAAAAAATGTTGAACATTACAAATGCCTCTTAATAAATAGCACATGTATGCCAAATTTCATTAAATTATTTAAAGTGGTATTACAGATATTAATAATAAATAATTTACCACCTTGTACTTCAAAAGTTAAGACGTTTAGGACATACGCTTGTACAAATTTATCTGTTTAGTTTATGCTTCATCGTGACGACCGACAGTATGTCATTTTGTAAAAAGGATTTCTGTAGCGACACGCTTTTCCAGGCACTTTGAAAATGAAAAAAATCATTACGATTTCCGCTTACCGACTTCCAACCTTGAGGATGTTGTCCATGAACCGCTTCCCGTGCGAACTTCGTTTCATTCCTCGCTTCCTGCAGCGCGACGTTACCGTTAGCTCGGGACATCAGGTATTTATGCTATCGATTTAATTCAGTAAACAAATTTGAGAATTTTGCCGTATTGGACTATTATTACTTTTATTGATGTTTGCGTAAATTTAATACAATTGTGCAAATAAATTCAAAGCCATTTTATGATTAAATGAGGGCAGTTTTTATTGACCGAGTTGATTTTAAATTAACGAATGCAAAGCGATAAACTTTATTTTGTTTTTTTGATTGTTTAGGTTAATTAAAAATTGTAAATTAGGGATCACGTGATCAATAAGATTTATCTTTATTATGTCAATGCAATAAACTATATTTTTCGTTGTCAGAAGCCTTTTTAATATATAATTGATTATGTTTTGTGTGCGTTTTGGTAACTTTACATATTAGTGACACTACTTTCGCAAAGTAGGTCCTAGAAAGTACCTTTTCTGGTCAAACCTTCGGTAAACGAAGGCTGGAAGTCATTTTTACTTTAACGAAACTCTTAATATTTGACGACCTGGCAGCTTTTTAATTCGACCTGGGTATTCCACGAAAGCAGACTTCACGCGAACCACACCCTCTTCCCCTTTGAGCTTTGGTGTACACCACCACTTTATGTTGCGTTTTCATTTATGTTTGACGGGGAATGCAACTTATTTTACCCTTTTCTCTTTTTTCTTCATGTTTTTATACGTGTGTTCTATATTCTATAACTCCCTCAAATATTTTATTCTTTTCGTTCCTGCAACTAAATATTCATTTTTTCTTTAATTAGACGTTTTGGTTTTCTTACTTTTTGTAGTTGTAATTTTATCTTTCTTCTTTTATATTTGCCTATTTTTCTGATTATATACGCTTTCTCCATCTCTTATGCTGTTGAACACTCGCCTTATTTTTCTACTGTTCACTTCAAGTTTTCTGTTTTCTTGTTTATATGTTCCTTGAACTTGGTTGTCTTTATTTCAGTCGGTTCCCTGTCAGTACTTTTCCTGTATCTTCTCTAACTTTACTTGCCAATTGATCAAATATCCACCATCTATTTTTCATTTTTTTCCTCCCTCTACTTTTGAGACAGTACCCTAATCTCTTTTTTCCCAATTATCATTTATATGGCCATACTTTAGTTTATGTTTTTAGTAATACCAGTAATACTTAATACTTCGGTCTCATTTTCCTCTTTCTCCTTTCCAATATATTATTCTTGACCTTTTCCACTTTTGTCTTTAAGAGATTACGTCTTGAATTTTTTCCTCTTTTGTATTCGATAAATAAAATAATAAACTAGGATTTAACGGACAACTTCATTGCTATTCCGCTCGAAAGACCTCAATAGCAAGCCTCATCTTCTTTGTTCTGTATATTGCCTTTTTGAGTATCTCTTCTATAGTGGAGTAATGTAGACTTCGGTGTCCATATTTATGTAATTGCTTTTCAAGTTGTTGAAACTTTTTTTTTTCATGCAGACGTTTCGTTTGTTGCTGCGGCAAAAATTGTCATTGGTGTAATTCTAGAACTTACGCGACTGATGTTTCTTCTGAATATGCTAGTCCTGATAGTAACACTTAACGGCTCATGTGCGGATGGTGGGCTATTATTGTAACTCATGGCTGAGTAATCTACTATGTTAGGTAATAGAGTAGTCTTATTATTTTTAAGCGCTGGATGCTAAACGGATACAATCCTTTTCTGTTGAAATTTGACCGATTTTTGAAAATTTCTATGGCTCCACGTGTAGAGTTCCAGACTTAAAAATTAAATAATAATACAAAAATTATGTATAATTACCCTAAAAGGTAGACGACACATTAAACCGCTAGTTTTTTTTTGTACGCTTTTGCTCTCGAAATATATCGGAAAGAATTCTCCGCCTTAAATTTTTTTTGTTGGAATTAATGAAATAAGGGCGATGTAGGGACACTTGTGTGTGAACCTTGTAACGTGTTACTAGAGGTATGTACAATGTATGTTTAGATTAGTTTTGGGGATGCTTTATTTTGAACCAGATTTAAATTTGCCCTTTTGCACGTTTTAGTTTTACCTTTTACGATTGTTTAAACTACAATTATAGAAAAATTAACTAATTAAGAACCGCTAATGTAGTTTCTTTGTCTGAAAATTTATTACGTAGAGAATTGTCTCGCGCGTATTTTCTTTTTATAAAACGCCCTCATGAAGCGTTCGTCACCAATTTATCAAATGTTTTTGTTTATTAAAGTTTAATTATATTGAGTTCATACATATTGCTATGGGAAACAATAGATAAAACATAAGTTAACAATGTTTAGTTCAGATTGTAAAATAACCACTGTCGCGGAGGCATAAATTTGGGCGTTTTCAGTCTATTTTAGAACATATGAAGGGGATTTTTTTAACAATGCAACAAGATGTGGAACGCTACTAAATTATTATTTGTTTTAAATCGTTTGTTTTAAGGGTCGTTTACATCTATTTGAATTGAATTAACGTACGTAAAATTAAGAATTGCCAAATGTTTAGCACCATTCCGCTAACACTTGCGTATACGGAAAATTAACGTGTATACGAAATTGTTGTGTCAACTTCAACTTAAGAAGTTACTAGACAGTTTATTATGTTTGTATGCAGTTTTACCATGAGTGATTGTAAAGTAATGTTCAATGAGAACTTCTTAAGCTAACTTAGTAAATGTAAGCGGAAAGCTTCGTGTATTCGTGCGTTGATTCTTATTTTTTGTGTCTGCATTGATTTAGTTTAACTGGATGTGAACGATACCTTACTCATGAATTCGTTTGTACTTAACTTTTACAAGTTGGGGAACGTTTTTGAATGAAGGCTCTTATCGATGTTGTTTTTTGATATATTGATTTAGTTCGAATCGGATGGGTGTATTTTAAGCCGCCTGGTAACGACCGTTGGTTGACTTAATTGTCCTACCTGGTTTGTTGCAAGTGGAGTAGCTTGTACACCTCCACCGTGGAATTATTTGATATTTTTGATTTAACAAACGTTGGGGAGTGTTCGTCAGAAAGGGAGCGGTTCAAGCCGCCTGGCAACAACCGTTGGTTGACTATGTCCTAGCTGGTTTGATGCAAGTGGAGTAGCTTATCTCTCTCCCCGACTTAATGCCAAAAAGAGAGGTTCAAGCCGCCTGGCAAGAGCTGTTAGTAGACTTAATGTCCTAACTGGTTTGATGCAAGTGGAGTAGCTTATCTCTCTCTCAATTTAACATGAAACTTTTACTATGACATTTATTGTGATTGAACTTATTATTTACCTGCTGATACAAAGAATATCAAAGCAGAGGTTATTGATTTATGATCTTGATTTTATTTGATATGATATTTATTATGTATATGCAATGTATTGTTTTTTTGTTTTCTCTGTGTTTTTACTAACATGCTACAAACGAAGTTATGAGGCTATTTGATGATTATTTATCTCATAAGAATTGAAATATGATGAACATATCTTGTTGCAGTGTTTTATTTGATTTGATTAATATTTTGATTATTGACATTTTATGTGTTATGCCTTTGCGATTTGTGTGTTATTTGTGTATGTCCAATGTACTTTTCAGGTTTTCCTTTTGTAAGCAGCCTATGCAGGAATTAAATATTAAATGTTATTGTGGTTTGCATGTGAGTTTTATTTTAATTTATTGGTTTATAATACATTATCCAAAGTGAATCAGTTCTCATTCAATCCGAATCTATCCAAATCTTGTAGATAAATTAAAAATAATCACAACGTAGGATCCTTTTCCATTTTATTTATTTGACGATCACAACATTCTTTTTGTTAAGGCCATATTGTATTAACTTTATTTTTGGAGCGGGTTACTGACTTCTAATTTGTGTACCACGACATGGGTTAGTTGTCACCTCTGATACTCGTGACTTGTTTTGAAAATTTGTCATGCATGTATCACTACACACGTTTAACAAAACATAGTACAGAGTTGTATAGTGAGTTTTCCTGAAAGAAAGAAATACTCGGAAACTTCAAATTTACTCCATCACTGCAAACGGCCGTTTCTTCTGTGCTCTTTTAAACGGGTGTTTTAGATAAATTTTCACTTGATAAGTTGATAAGGTACAGTGGTTTCTATGTAGAAAAATCACAATACCTCGTGCAAGTAGAACAAAGGTTGTGATAGGTAGCACCAACAGAACAATTAAAAAATGGAACGTAACTTTTAGACTAGTTTTGCCTCCAGTTATTCATACGTTGGTCTCTCCTATAAAAACTCTATAAATGATACCAAAATGGCGCTTGCATAAATAAAGAGAATTCGTTTCACTTACGGCATTTAACAGTGTGCCTAATAGAGATTTACTTATTACAGCTTGTAAATAATAAAGGAACTAGTCACCTTAGAATTAATTAAATAATTCAAGAAATTTACTTAATAAAAGAATGTATTTTACATGTAGTAATCACGAGAAAGCACGTGTCACGACCGGCAAAGTCAACGATTGTGAAATAAAGAATAATGTCAGGTAGAATGCGATTTTCTGGAGTTAAAAACTGGAAACTTGCTATACTAAATTAAAACAACTTTTCCTAAAGGAATGATATTTCCAAAAAATATTAACCTGTATAAATGCTTTTTGAAATCGTAAGAAAAACAGTAAAACTAACCACAAATTATAGTGAATAACAGTGAATGTTGTCAAAATTTTTGACGTTATAAAATTGTATAATTTACTTTCTGTACCTCATAATTACAATATTTAAACAATTGCAATCATTTTTGAGATATCAATCAAATATTTTCATGGTCATTGTAAATATTTTATATACGTTATGAAACTTGAAGTTAAAATTTCGCAAATAAAAAAACGTGTTGTTATGTTATGTTATGTTATGAGACTGAGTAAGAATGATCCGAGTTTCCAGAACCATCGATACTTTCGGATTCTTGTGTGATCAAAAATATTCTACATCTTTGCGACGTAGTTGGAAGTTGTCATTTAATGCGATGTATGTGTATTATTAAATGTGTGTATTTATCAAAATTATAAGAACTGTACCTCATAAAATAAATAATTAATGTTGCTAACACTTAAACTTTCAAACCCGGCATTTTCCTCTTACTGTTCAGAATTGCTTTACTGCTTTTGCATTTAAGTAGATGTAATAGTTTCTCGAAATTCTAGAATGTTAGGACTAAACATATTACAATATTATAGTAAATATCTAATTATAACGCAAATATTGGAGTAATAAAAATTAAAGACGTTATAAGACATGTGAATACAAAATCGTGACACAAAAAAATAAATGTGGTGACATGGAAAATTTCTCAACAAGTTGTGAAAAAACATAGAAATCGGTGGAACACTTGTGATTCAAAAAATGTTTCAAACAAATATTTTCGTTTTGAGTTTTTGGAAAAGTTATAATTTAGGCTGGTTTGACGAAAGTGGTTTCCCTCAGCCGTTCTTCGTCCGTTTGTAACAGATCTAGCCATCTGGCATTGGAAGGAAATTCCTCATCCTCCACAATCATTCTTGTTGCGTAGTACCGTCCAGAAGTCCACAGCGGAATTTCGTTAGGGCTTTTTTTAATTAATTTAGAAATAAATATGTATATTAAACAAAGTCATACATTCCCAAAAACGTACACCACTAGGTCGAGTTATAGTTGGTCTCTGAGGGATCTATAGTTTTGATGTTTAGGGTTTGCCCGAATTCCAGTCATGTAACGCGGGCCTTCTCGCTTTCCACCAAACTGGTAGGGAAGACTCATCTATATACAGTAGCACAGTCCCAACAATAGGCTGCTTGGCGCCGACGAATGACGACACATCTACAGTCTAATCAAGATAATATGATACGAATTAAACATTTTGGTTCCGTGCCCCATTTTGTATGATTTAAAATTTTTATTATGTTCATCGCTTGACGACATTTCTCTTTCAACGAGGATATGTACAAGAATTTAACGTGTGGTGAATAGTGCTATATTTTCTCCATTTCTAATTATTACTACTATTATGTACAGCTTCATCACCGTTCTTGGGCCTTCTAGATAATTCTGCCTACGTGAGAGCTGACTGAAGTTCCTGCTCAGCAGAAGTCGATGATCTTGGTCGACTCCTTTGCTGCAGATTCGGTCTACGTTGATTTTGGTGGGCTGTAACTTCTTGTGTGCCACTGGCCTGTCTCGACAACCTCGTGCCATCGGCGTTCCGCATGCTGTCATGTCCAGCGCCGGTTTTAGACATGCCCTGGCTACCCGCAGACAGCGGTTTTTTCCATTTCTTGTCTCCATCTTCGTGGGATGTCACCACTTATCCCTGATGACACCAGATAACTCGGATCCGTGGGGGCGTCAATCCCCAAATAGCGTGATCAAGATCGCGTTACCCCGTGCGGGTTTACTATTATTCTTTGTCGACTATTTGTCGACAGATGTGTAAGCAAAATACGATCCTTCGATTATTATTTTCAACTAAGCATTAGCTTAACAAACAATCCCAAATCATCTTTTGAAAATTTGTACGTTGAAGAACCGTCCACCAAATGATCCAGGTAAGCGTGACGTGTTTTGTACGTTTCTTTAGCCCAGTCGGTCAAGACAATACGTCTTCTCCAACTTGGCGCGTTTCGTATATTAATCCAACCCTACCTCTTGATGACAAATTATCGAGTATGCTGTCCACTAATCAACCCCGTCAATTCTTACCTTCATGTTACCCGCAACTGTTACTGCTGTTTAACAAGTAGAGCTTTGGGGTAGTAAGTTAAAATGATTGGTAAATAATTACTACTGTTTATTGCTTTGATTTTTCGTTTTTGAATTGAATTTGTATTCGTCGTCGCTTCCAAACTTTACAACCTAGTAGAGTCCCTCCACTGTACACTTCCCGGGTGAGAGTAAACTCCTATAAAGTCTGGCGCTCGAGATCCGTCCCAACCGTTTCCTATCAAGGAAATAATTTTTTTGGCTATAGTTTTACTGGACTATTTGGACTCCCTCTGTGCCATACGGTATGCACATGAATAGATCCGATAAATCCAAATGATCAATTCAATATTAGTGTAACCCAGAATCGCGAAAAATGTATTCTACTTTGGTAGTTTAGTCGACAGTCTAATGTAAATAGACCAACCGACAGTTCTCCGCCGTGACTTATCACCAATCACATTTTTGATTGGTTTGCCTTCAAACGGTTGCTAAACTAAATGAGAGATGACTCTATTCTGTACGATTTGATAAATTCTTCTTCTTTCCAAATATCTTCAAAACAAGTATTATTTTTTTTTCAATAAAAGTTTAGTTATAAAAAAAAATTTCAATAAAAAAGTAAAAGCTACTTTACACTGCTAAACCTCAATAAGGCGAAACACTAGTTTGTAGGTGCTGTTGGTGAATCTAAAATTATTACGAGGTCTGAGTTTAAACTTGATAACTTTTTATTATGCGATTTATACAAAACATGTGTAACTAACAGATTATGGATGTGGTGTAAAAGTAGCTTGTCTTATAGGAATTCTAGCCGATAAATTAATCATACTAGCCCATTGTCCATGGCAAAGGCTATCAAAATTCATATCCCTAATCTCAGCACCTCCCAGTTCACCAGGCCCTTTGCAAGTCGGCTGAGAATCCCACAACTTATTTAAATTTTCATTAATCCACCTTAAAATAAACATGTTAAACTGAAAGAGTGATTTACCAAAAATTACTTACACAGACAAGTACAAAGTGTTGCAATCGCAATGCCAAGGATTTTTCGTCAGTTTAATTGCAGATAATCTTTTCAAATAATCTAAAGATTTAGTAGGCAGATACAAAAAGTTATTGCTGTCTAAACGCCTAAAATAATTTTTAAAAAACAAGTTTTGAAAATTAATAAACGTACAATTTTTCCAGCTTTGGAACGTGAGAGAAAATTTTTGAATGCAACCTCTTCAACAAATTATTATTTAAAACCAACGACGTTAAATTACCTAAACCTTTAAGAACGTTTTCTTTTAGTTCTATTAAAGTGTTCGAAAACAAAACTAGCTTCTCCAATTTGTTCGATTTCAAAAAAAGATTTTCTGGAAATTCGTACAAAAAGTTTTGTTGCAGATGCAGTTCTCTGATATTTTTGATTTCGAATGTACCATCTTGAATCTGTATCGAATGTTAAAAAGTTACAATTTAATTATAATAATTAACTCACTTTAACTATTTTATTGGATGAGAGATCTAATACTGTAAGGTTGTGTAAACCGATGAATAATTTGGGGGTGACGACTACTAGGTTATTTTTTCGTAAGTTGAGGTTCTCCAAAGATGTAAGATCCTGAAACGTGTCTAAATCAATACGATCATAATTTGCTCGTGTGGTTGTGTACTCAAGGAGATGGATTCGATTTGATTTTCGGCTAGTTTTAATCGTCTTAATTTTGTTAAACCACTGAATACTGTCTCGGGCAAGAATTCGATTTTATTCGAACTAAAATCTAAATCTTCTAGTTGATGCAGATTGTTGAGTAGTGTGTTCGGAACTTCCTTTATGTTATTACCGGATAAATGTAATACCACCAAGTTTGGGTTGCCAAAAAATAGTAATGGTGAGAGCGCTTGGAGACGGTTGTGAGATAAATCTAAAGTTTTCAAGTTTCTTAAATCTGCGAATACAACTTCATAAATTTCTTCTAAGAAGTTTTTATGCAGCGTCCTGGAAAGTACTTATGAAATTGTAACTGGTGTTATTGTTTCGTACCTACTTACAAATACTGAATTTCCCAAAGATTCGCAAATATATTTTCAGGTAGATGATTAAGTTTGTTGTTAAACAAGTCTAGCTCTGTTAAGTGAGACAGCTGTTGAAATGTATCTTTATTTAACGTGATCAATAGATTCACTCCCATATCTCTGCATAATAACAAAGTTTTTTTAATTTAATTTATTTTTATACGTACATACAAGGTGCGCAAATCTTGGGGAACCACTTGGGTTATCGGTAATTTTGATATGTGCTTGTTCCAGCAGGACATGCTCTTGGTTTCCAGTTTACATTTACAAGGTCCTTGAATGCAATTATGCCATCGATCATTCGCATTTGATATTATCCACACTGCAAGCAACTAAAATAATTATGGCGGAAATTGAAGAAGTACGTACCTGGCTGCTCCAAGGAACGCACACGTCTTTCTAACTTAATCAGTTCATAATGAAAATTGTTTTCACTGGCATTAAACAAATTTAATTCGGATTTTATGAAAGTTTGCAAAGTGGTAACTGCACCGCAAGCATCAATTTCACAAAACTCTTGCTTACAGATTATTACGTACACAAGACACATAATCATCAACAACACCTGCATGCAAACCATGATCTTTCTAATTGTAAATTACTTTGATAATTTTATATGAACAACTTGATTAAACTCATTTATATGGGACCGTTAAATTGTGTTTATCCTGTAATCATTTAATTCGTTGGAAAATTAATTGGTCATGCTGAATTGTGGACTTTAAATTTTATGATACAAGGATAGGATTTTCAATCTTTTAATCAAAAACTAAAAATATTTGAAAAAATGAGTAAATCTAAAAACTTACTCAATCGTCTTTTAAATATAATACATTTTCTGCAAATTTTGTAAAAATAAAAAAAAATGATTGTTTGATACTTTTTTACTATTAAAAAAATGTTCACTTTAAGACTCTGAGAGCGTTGAGCGTTGATTGTTTCCGGAATTTTTTTCGAGTTATTGTGAAAAGCTGATTAATTAGTATGAGCGAAACAATCACCAGAGTTCTTAATCTTTTGGCCCTCATTGATCTTTTGATTTCCTTCCTAGTGTATCCGTTAGCTTCAGTTTCAAGTGTATGAACCACCACCCTGGCCAAAAGTACACAATAATCAAGACCATGATGAAACGAGCTCGAAAGATTTATAAACAACGGATTCTTCAGGCGGAAACTAGGAAGGCGATCGAACGATACGAGAGTCGATTTACTAGCGCCCATGCATATCTCCCATACATATTCAAAATCACGGACCGCACAGGAAGTGTACATAGAAACGATTATGACTAGATATAAAGAACATCAAGCAAACTGTCAACTGGGACACCCTGAAAAGTCAGCGGCAGCCGAACATGCCCTTAGCAATGGGAATCCCAAGAAACTCTTTCAGAGCTTCAAGTTATTAGCAGCGATTAATGGTTATCATAATAGATTAGTCAGAAAGGCCATCGAGATTCAAAAACGTCTAGCAAACTTCAAAAGAAAGGAAGAAACCTTAAGGCTTAATCAAATCTGCAATAAAATCCCCAAAAACAACGAAACGGCATCTTGCAAAGCTGAACATTAGCCTATATCCATCATTGGAGATGAAAGGACCTCTGAAGAAGCTGATCACTCGCCTTAGCAAAACGTTAGAAACAAATTCCAATCAAAGACGGCTTTTAGACTCCAATTTAATTATTAATTTATTTGTCTTATTACATTAACAAATGAATCGTTACCTTCTTAACATGCAAAATAAACAAATAAAAAAAAAACTCTTATCTTTATTCTATCCTTATTACTTTTCTTTTCCTTTCTTCTATCCATTTTTTATTTTCCATCATCTTCCTCATCCACATAATTCCCTCATATTTCGGTTATGTACTTCGGTTTTCCTTCTGTTATTAACTCTTCATACTTTGTGTTGTCTCTAATTATTTCTCTTCTTTTTTGTGCCTGTGGGTTCTTATCTCTTTGTACTATTTCTTCTTCCATACTTCTTCCTCCATCTCTTATCTTTTTTATTTCCTGTCTTGCATACCCTCCTCTTTCATAGTATCTTCTTCTTCCATCTTTACCACATTTTATCATTTGAGTCTCTACCTTCTTCCAACATTTATACAGTATAGTTTACAAATACATAAAAGAATAGACGGCTCTAGCGGTACAACCTAGATAAAAAGAACAATACTATTGAGCTCGAATTAACGCACTAAATTCCTGGAAGGTCCCGAATTTATAAGAGTTATCGCAACAGTGTCCGGCTTCGTCGGTAGAGTTGGGGAGTCCTTAAAAAAACTGAAAAGAAATAAACTGTTGCGTAACGTGGCGCCACCTGCTGAGTAATAGATAGAAATAAAACCGACCAACAGGAGTACAACTTGGTTTCACCAACACGTTAAAACAAACACAATATCAGAGAGACACATAGACAATTTAAATATAGCAAATAACAACTTAAAAATACTAGGAGAATATGTAAGAAGTAAAAGAGACTGTTGCATAAAGTTTTACGGGCGTTAGCAACAACGATATAATTAAAGCTCGTAATTAATGTACCAAATTCAGATAAGTTTTATAGTTACATCCCAAATTTAAAGAGAGCGTACCAATTTAAGATTGGTTCGTACGAAAACTTGACGTACACACGTCACTTACACAACGGTGCCTTAATATTAACTTAAACTCGGAAGAAACACGATAAACAGGTCTCGTCAACCCAAAAAGGCCTTTTGTTTTTAACGTCGCCTCCGTTATCTACAGCGTCTAGCTCTGATGGAGCCAATGTAAACAAAACCGAGTGTCGGTAATCGAGTTCACCTCGAATAAAAATTTACTTAAGTACTAGAGTTATAAGGCTGTTCGATGTCACGTGTACGTAAGCTTCTTACGCATTGAAATTGAGTAGGATAATTAAGCATTAAAACTTAGCTGTGTTCTAGTAGTATGCAGCTCCGAGAATAAACTTTCTTGCTAGCGGCAGTATTGGACAGCGTCCGAACGTAGTTAATTCCAGAGTTTCGTTTAGGGAAGGTTTAGAGTAAAAAGGAGATGACAAATATGGTCCCTCAAAGTAATAGTATGCAGCATGAACGAGTCGGTCGGCTTTCAGCATTCACCAGCTATTGTCGGCTTAAGTGTAGGCGAAATCAAGGTACTCGAACAATTAGGTAGCAAGAGGTTCCTAAATAGCCATTCTAGCATCCCCAGGAGTTTTCCAGGTGTAAGATAAGGTAAAAGTGTGAGGTTAACACACGTGCTAAAGCAAACGTTGCAATTAACAATTAATACAACCTCAAAAGTAACCAAAGAAATAGTAAAAAAGACCCACTTATGGTGTAAATTGATCAGATTTATCTTTCCACACTCAATTATGGTGCAATTATTGAAGCCACGAAATTTAGAACCGTAACATACTTTTAAACTTTATTCCAAAGTTGACAAAAAAATTAATATTTATTTTTTGGAAAAAAATAAATGTCAATTAAACCTTACTGTTTAACAAAGCATGACTATTACCACGTAGTTAAGCCGCCAGTGCGGGTCCTTTTGGCTGTTTCTTCCAGACCAAGCCTCGCACTCCCTTCCTTAAACACGTTTTAAGACTAGATTAAAACAGAAAATTTGTCTCGAAAATGAGAAAAATAAAATTGCGTTTGAAAAAAAATAGTTCAAATAAAAGTTGTAGACGACTGTATAACAAATGTACTAAAGAAACGTTGGGTGTTATAAATTTTGTTCTTTACCCGAATTTAAGTTTAGACCGAAGTTGATGTTGACTGTTAATGGTACTGCCATTTTTTTTGTTTGTTTTCCGGTTCATTCTTGAATGTCACTCTTATGTGTGAAAACGTCGCTGCGGTCCTCATATTTAAATCTTATGAATCGGGAATAATGGCAATTTACTAGCGTGTGTAAAGTCCACTTGAGATGTTAAAAAATACAAAAAATATCTAAGGACGTGTCCAAAAATAGCTTTTGTTCGATATCCATTGCTGTTGGACCGATTATCAGGCGCGGGTGACAGTTATCTAATCCATTGTGCCACCGATAAAAGTGGGATAAACAAGAAGGCTGGATGTATTTATATAATTTCTCCGTATTCAGCCCAAATTTACAAAATCAAGAAAAACGAGTTGCCTTCATCTCTATCAATCTGTGCACATTACGAGATAATGAGACACTCTGTGTTTTTAATCATCAATTAAAGCATAGGATATGTTAGTATGTATTGAAAGAGGACAACAAAGACATCGATTGATGATTAAAAACATAGGGTGTCCTATTTGAACTAAGCAAGTTTTTGAGGTCGAAAGTTGTTCATATTGGCACAAAAATTTTCATCACCCTGTACATGCAATTTGAGTTTCCATTCATATGAGAGTTACTGTAACATATCGACAATTACCACAACAAATTAGAAACTAAAATATTTATATCATCTTGAGATATAAACGATAACAATTCAGCATTATTTTAGTTTTTTTTTAAACTATCGTATAACTAAAAAACCAGTCATTGTTTGGGTATGGTATAGTAATTATAGTACACCTTAAATTTTACGTAGAATCTGAAAGTAAAATAAAAAATAGCATGTTCCATTTGAAATAAGAAAGTTGACAGCTACTTCCGGTACAACCGTACAACGGTAACAAACAAAAATCTATCAAAATCTCCGGTATTATAAAAGCATCTATGTACAAGGTGTAACGTTAACAATGCAATTTTGGCCGAAAAACAAAATGATATCAATTAGTAATCCAATCAAATAGGCAACTTTCTAGTCTAAGGTGCAAATATGCTTGCAGTTGGAAAATTTCAAAAACTTTTCGCGCCATTCTGATTTTGGATTGGTAAGCGATTTAGGGATTTTATTTCTTAATTGATATCCGATTTCCGTAAAGAAAGATAAGGAATTCAGATAGTAAGTTTTCAAATATTGATACACACTTTGCTTTCAGGCTTTGTTTGTTTTCGGTTCTTCTTTTTTGTTGACCTTTTCATTATCTTACTTTGACGTAGTCAATGTTCTCTTCACCTACCCGAAATCTTCATTCTCGTGTAGTTACTGCGATGTCAAAAAATTATGGTAATTCAAGAAAAACTTTACAATGACGCTAATAAAACTTAAAACCTGTAAAAGTAGGTGACAAACCAAAACATCGTAGTTAAATTATGGAAGAATTACCTTGAATAAATATTTTATTAAAATAATGATATACAGTTATGCCATAATGAGAAAAGTTACTAACGATCCATTCTTCTATGCAGACTTTTGTATTATGACGTAGCCTGCATCCACTGTTGAACATAAGTCTCTCTTAATCTCCTTCAATTTTTATCTTTAGTTTACTCTCCATAAACTGGTTGCACTGGTCAAACACATTGATTTAAGACATTTCTCCTTAAAGTTCAACTGAACTTGTCAAAAGTTGATCTAGGTCAGTTGTTGGCGTTCAACATCATGATTGTTATTTGTTTTTACTTGTTGACTGCTTTATACAAAATTGTCCGCATTTTTTAATACAAGTTCCAAGCAAACTAGATTTTTCATTCATCTGGGATGCAGTTACATGAGTTAAATGATATTATATGACTGAATTGGGCGTGGAACTCCGGCTGCTGAGATACGGTTTCGTTCATCCTTTGTTAATCTGATGATTTGCCGAATCTTCTTCGTTAGTTTAAAGATAGCTTTGACGTTCTGTCTTTTTAGAATTCTTCCTATGCGGTCTGTGACTTTGGATATGTATGAAAGATTAGTGCGCCAATTCTCGGATTCCGGCGTTATCGATCTTTCGAATCTTATTGATCTTTCGATCTCCTTTCTGGTATACCCTTTAGCCCACTCATGATCTTGATGATTCCGAACTTTTTGCTTAGGCATGCAGATACCTGTCCGTGTGTGTACAGTCTATGTACGCTGTTTGTTTCCTCGTTTCCTAAGAAAACCGGTTGTTGTTCATTTTCATGTCTCCAGAACTGGATACCAAGTCAAAATCTTCTCTATATCGTATTTCTAAACAACAAAGGCATCGTCTAGGTACTGTAACCATGTTGCTGGCTTGTATATGATGGGCCCAAGAGCTTTCTTTTCAAAATTCTCCATAAAGGAATCGGCTATTACTGGACTAAGTAGACTTTCATTTGTTTCACTATTTATTTGTTCAAAGAACCCTTCTTTCTAAACAAAAGATTCCTGTGAGACAGCATCGTGAGATTTCTTCAGTAACATTTTCCTTAGAGAACCCACCGAGATCTACGAGCTTCAAAAAACCAATTTACCAAATACACATGTATTACAAAAAAATTTTCACAAATGTGGTCGTGAAAGATAATGCCATCAGCGTAAAGACCTTTTGGACCTTAAAACCTACCAAAAGTAACTCAAGAAGTTAAAATAAAGTTCAAATTTGCAACAACATTCGATGAAAGAAAAGAGGTATTTCACGAGAGTATTGAATATGACTCACATTGAAATTCTTCCAATTGTCAATGTACCGGGTGACCCAATAAGACTGTTCCTCGGCCATATCTCGGGAACCGTTCGTCGTATGACTTTGGTGTAAAAAAATATTAGATAAATCGGCCATGAAGAACCGCAGGAAAATATTTTCGAGTTTTAAAATGACCACCAGAGGGCGTAACTGCCATCTTAAATTTTTAAATTGCATTTTCTATAAATTTCGCATAATAAACAAAAAATTTTTTCACATTTGTAAAGAGAACCAATTTATCTATCATTTTCGTAAAAACAAAAGTTCAGTTATTTCAAAAACAAAGATGGCGGGCGGGTGTTTAATTGTTTTTGCAATAACCTGCTTTAACTACTTAACGGTTTGACCGATTTTAACAAATGGTATCGTTGAAAAGAGCATTCCTTAAGCAATAAGAATCAACCAAAATATAGTTAATGTAGTTGAATCCTTCTCCGCCAGGGGGCTAGTTTTGAAACCATGACCCAAATTTTAAAAAAATCAAAAATCAAATGGAATTATATGACTTTTTCTTTATAATAAAGTAGCCAAATAACATCCAAATAGGTCAGTAAAAACTATTTTTTTAAAATCTCGTTCCTAACCTCAAATATTGGGAAAATGAGAATAATGGATGTTTGAAGATCGAAGACCGCGCGGTAAATTTTCTATAACTATTAAAAATTTAGCACAAAATGAATAAGATGTTAAAGAGACAATTGGGAGTCTAAATAGAATTCATTTAGGTATTATTTAAAAAATATATATCATCAGAACATTCATGTTGCTCCAAAGGGACTAAACGCATTTTGAACTTATTGTCACTTTAATATTACTCTCGTAATTCTAACCTTTAATTTAAAAGTAAGCCTAAAACCTAAATAGGTATACTATATCCGAATTCGAATATGTTAGACAATCTATTTTGGAACCATTTACAAAGATTTTTTGTAAAATTTGATGCCCCAAATCTAGTACTTTGCGTAAAGTTTTAAGCTGCTTTTTTGCAATATGGTGTGTGGTCTTGGAAAAAAGAAAGGTAGGTAGGTAGTTCAGTTCATCTTTGTCAAAAAAATAGAATATATTTGAAAATTTAAAAGTATAAGGTATAACTTTTTAATCGCAATAATGAAAAACAAGGTAAGTCTTGGCTTGGTTTTAAAGTAAAGTAAAAGCACTCTACACTTTAGGCCTTGGAAAATTAAGCAAATGGAACACGATGCATTATAAAATGACAGTCGTAATTTTGTAAATTATTTTGTTGTGTTTACATTCAGAAAATGCAGTTTTTTTAATTTTATATATGCCATTTGCTATTCCATCTTTGTTAGTTCCACTGCAACCATTTTTTGTGTACATAGATAATTTTGCCAATTTTGACGTAAAACAATCTTTATCACCGAAAGTTTAGGTTAGAAGTACCTTACATAAAGTTGACCTAAAATTCAACTTGGAATCATAAAAGAAAATAAAATCATAGTCATTATATTTTAAAAAACCAAGTTGTCATCAACTTTCGGTACTTCCGAAAGTGACGCCATTTTGAAAGTATTTTAAAACAATAGATCTTGGTCACAAGTGGCTACATACCAAATTCTGATTTTCTCGCTATCACGGTTGTCCAGATATTTCTAATGGGCACTCAGCTAAAGACACCGTGTATATGATTTTCACTAATATATTTTTATGAAATAAAACTTTAGATTTAACAATTACGTAACAGAACAAATTTCTAAACACAACAATGCTCTTTTAAGACATTCTGGGAAATAGAATGAAGTAACAAAAACACGAGCAAGATTTATGTCGGCAAAAATAAATTATTGAAAGAATCGCCTGGAAAATTTTTTCATATACATTTTATACAATTTTGATAAATTAAGTAAAGGGGGTTATAAATAAAAAAACAGGAAAATGATTTTGGGGACTTGTGTTATAGTAACTCCGGCACGTTTTAAGAAAAAAAACGTTGTAGAAAATTTAATTTACAATAACTTTTGTTTAGTATTTTTATTGTACAGAAAATTATGTTAAACAAAAGTGACGTGATTTTCGTAGCACAATCCTAAAAAAACTCAAATATTGGGTGTTACATCGCAACAGTTTTCTAACACATTGAAGCTAGTTAACATTCCACTCTAATTTATTTTAATTTTTTTAAGATTAACATACCTACCTACGTCATGGTGTAAACTACACTAACATTAAATTCTCAAATTTATTTAAACTAATTAAACTAATTCTTACCTTACTCACCAAACGATGGTCACTAACTAATAATATATTTAGGCAGAATTTCCTCTTTGCTTAGTCTGACCAATTTTCAGACTAAGGAGCGAAGAAGATCTAAATTTTTAATTATTTAATAATGTGCTTAGCTTCAAAGCACTAGATGCCCATCTTCAATAAGAAAAACTCTTAAATTATAAGTTATTCAGGAGCAGGTGGCGTCCCTAATTACAATTTTACGGTAAGACCAAGCGATTAATTCAAAGACTCTATTTTTTACAGAGATAAAAACATTAACCAACGTTTGTTTTAATTTTACATGTTAGTTTGTCAATTAGAACGTAGTAAACAATATAACATTTTAGATAGTTTAGCCTTGCTGTGTATATAAAAAAAAATCTGTTTAAAGACGTCAATACTTCAGAGTCTTTTTACAAAGTGAAATTTGAAGAGATCGATATTTTGAGTTAAATTATTGTAAATAAAAATACGAATTGCATGAATGGCGATTTCACAATCTCCTTTAGGCCCAGGGCCAAAGTGTGTTGTGCATAAGAGTTAGTCCATTAACGTACCGTCTTGAAAGTGTTACCAGTCTTTGCACTGCTGGTTACGTTGTCATTGACCTAGAATTTCAGCCAAGTAAAGGTGACAGAAAATGAATTAGAAAGAATTAGATTGAATTCCAAACAAAGCGTAGCCATCATTTCTACCACAGCTTTCAATTTGGTAAACAACATCGGAACGAGTAAAACTAAAGTTTTATTACTCAATCATTTATTAATTTTAGTAACGAAAAATCAAGCTTATACATTAGCTTTCCCATAAACAACATAAGGAATCATCAATGCAAAAGGGACCAGCTGCTTGAGCAAAGCTACATCTTGCTTTGCAAACTGTCCCTAGAACAGGCAGGCCAAAGTATAAGCATGGATTACCTGAAGCTATAAAATAAAACTTAAGTAAAATTTACGTTACTAAATTATACACTTAACTTCCTGGATCGTCGACAGCTGACACCAAAACACAACCTGCTAGCACAATAACTAAAACTGCTAAGAGCTTCATGATTCTTCTCTTCTGATTACGAATGAACTAATCTTTCAAGGTACTTATATCCAACTCAGTTTGTTTAATTACTCAACCACTTTACTAAGTGTTTCGTATCTAAATTTTTATTCAGCTATCAGGTTGCACCAAGAAAAAGTATCTACTTAAAAACTCTTTTTTAAACTCAATCACAACTTAAAAAAAATTATCAAACTTGCAACAAAGTAAAATAGTGGTATTTTTACAAGAGAATTGAATACTACGGAAGTAATCAAAACACAAGCATCATTTTTGTCGCCATAAAAATAATGTTAATGTAATTTAATCCAAAAAAATCGCAATAATGCTACTGAAACTTATAACCTCTAAAAGCAGGTGAGAAACCAAAAAATCATATTTCCTTGAATAAATGTTGGCGCGTCCTTGATCTTAACTAATTGAGGACATATTCTACAAATATGTTTATTTTATGAAGACAATGATATACAGATATGCCATAATGAACAAAGTTGTACGTTGTAGTCAAGTTATTAACAATTCATTCTTCTGTAAATTAGGACACAAGTTGCATCAACTGCTGAACATAAACCTCTCTTAATCTCTTTCAATTTTTATTTTTAATTTGCGTCCATGAATTTGCACTAGCAGGACACATTGATTTAAGACATTTCACCTTCAAATTGAACTAAGCTTATCAAAAGTTGATCCAGGTCAGTTGTTCCAAAGCAAATCAAAATTTTCACTCATCTGTTACGTGTTTTTGTACTCGCCATCAACTTAAAGGTGAGGGTTTTTGATCATAATCATGATAGAGATGTTGAAAGGATATTATATGACTGGGCTCGTTGATTAGATTTAGGCTTGAAACTTGTTACGGTAAACTCCGGCTGGTGCAAAAGGGTTTTTGTTATTCTTTTGTTGATCTGATGGTCTGCTGAATCTTCTTAGTTAGTTTAAAGATAGTTTTGATGTCCTGTCTTTTTAGAATTCTTCTTCTTCCTGTGCGGTCTGTGACCTTGGATAAGTATTAAAGATACGCGTGGGTCAACTCTTAGAGTACGGTACTTTTGATCTCTTTCCCCGTGTAGCCATTAACATCAAAGGCAGTTTTCAGGTGTTCGAGTTTCGCCTGAAGATTCTATGGTTCACATATTTTTTGACCTGCATTAGGGTTTTGATGATGCCGAATTTTTGGCCTATGTAATGGTCTGATAAAGCATTCACATACATTTCCTCATTTTTTTTACCAACACATCTATTAAAGCCAGTTGTTGATCATCTTCTGTCTTTATGGTAAACAGGATACTAAAGTGTTGACTATTCAGGTGTCGCTGGCTGGATTCAGTGCACTTTCCTTTTCCCCTGCATTCACTTGTTTGAAAAACTCTAATTTCCAAACAAAGTAACTTTCAGTGAGAAAAACTTTTAAAAGTTTCAACAAACTCATTTGTCATTTTAGTCCCAACATTGAGATATTCCTTTAGTGCCATTTTGGTTCAACCAGATATGGATTGTACTGTATTTTTAAGTATATTTCGTTTGCGTTAAAAGCACATATAGTTTAATAATAATAATAATAATAAAAATCGTTATTAGTCATATACAGGGTGTTTCCTAAGTAATCTAAAATATTATATGGGGCGCTTCTGTCACTCAATTTTAAGACGAAAAGTTTATATAAACATGTGTGATAAGTCTTGTCCTTAATGAGATACAGGGTGTTTTATTATTTTATTATGTAGCTTAGTAAACGTATCTGAACATGGTAAACGATTATTAGTAAACGCTGGGCATACATACGTCTAGCCTCTAAGGCATTACCATTCGCTAATCCATACAAAAGTGCATATTAGCCATTTCGGCATTAGTAAACACAGGCATCGTTGTTAACTTAACACAAAAAGATCGTATTATTAACAATTTATTGTTCGTTGTTTGCGTTAGTTTTTAGGTTTGACACAGTTGTCAACGTTATCCCAAAGGCCACTTAGAATAAGCATATTTTTCGAAAACCAGTAGCGTCACCAGGAAAATTTAATTTCAAATACAATCAGAGCTGATTTATTATAAACAATTTAACACCCTGTATCTCATTAACGACAAGACTTATCACACATTTTTATATGAACTTTTCGTCTTAAAATTGAGTAACGAAACGCCCCATATAATATTTTAGATTACTTAGGAAACACCCTGTATAACATTGGTTTTATACGCTAATTCTCGGAATGTGTTCAGCTTTAATGAAAGACCATCAGCTGTTCTTCCACCTAAACCCTAAAAAAAACAAAAGAATAGAGTAACTTACAAAATGGAAACCGATCGACAAGAAGACCTTACAAAAATCAAAATGTAAACCCCGCTTTCTTAGAACCAGTATAAATACAATGTAGAAAGTGAAAATCATCAGTCTACATCTAACCTCGGAAATGGACAAATCTCCGAAGAAGCTGACCACTCGTGTTAGCGAAACACTAGGAAGAAATTTCAATCAAAGACAATCTTTAGACCCCAATCTAGACGACACTATTCAACAGGCCCCAAAAACCTAACCTAATTTGTAGTGATTACTTTATGTTAAAAATTAATTGTAAATGCATTGAAATCTTTGTTGGATAGTCAACTCTACTTTTATGTAATTCAAGTTTATGAGAATAGTTAAGTTAAGAAGAAAACAAACTTGATGCTAATCAATTAAAAGCTAAAGCTTAGATAATGGAATAGAGTCGTTTTTACTAATAAATGAAAATAGGTTCTTTTCGTAGTGACTGTAAATCCACTGATAAATACCGAACCAAAGACTGAAAAAGTTGACAAGTTTCAGAAACATTGCCGTCGAAAATAATGCCATCAGCGTAAAGACCGTTTTAAATCATAAAACCAATATTGAGGTAGCAGAAGTGGTACTCAAGAAGTTTGGAGGGGACCCTGTACTTTTCTGAGTGCGTGAAAACAAAATCAGAAGCTATGAAACCCATTGTTACGAATTACGATAGAAAGACGTGTTGTTTATTGTGACATCGAATGTCACAAACAAAGAAAGAAACTTAACTCGCACTGAAGTTTTCTAAAAACAGTGCAGTTTGGTCAAGGTGATGTTATGAGTTAGTTATTTTCTTTTGACCAGTCAAGGCTTTCCAATAACCTTACATGCTTGGCAAATGAGTTCGATTTTGAAAACAGAAATCACGGACCTGGTTCCAAGACAGGTTTGACTTAACGAACTCGCTTGAAGATAGAAGAGACAATTGAAGATACAATTCATTTTCAGCCGTAAATTCTATAGATTTATGTAATCAACCTAAAGTAACATCATCTAAGTCTAAACAGTGCGCAGATGAAACTTTGATGATTTATCTTTTTGGAAATAATGGGTGACAACTAAATAATCTTTAGTTTGGTCAAGCTGATCCTATAAGTTGGTTATTTACTTTTGACCAGTCAAGGCTTTCCAATGACCGTACAAGCTTATCAAATCAGTTTGATTTCGAAAACAGAAATCACGGACCTGGTTCCAAGACAGGTTTGACTTAATTAACTTGCTTGAAGATAGAAGACACAATTCATTTTCAACGGCAACTTCTATAGATTCATGTAACATCATCCAAGTCCAATCAGTGCCCAGATGAAAATTTGATGATCTATCTTTCTAGAAATAATGGGTGACAACTAAATCATCTTTAGTTGAGCTACAATCAATAAACTCGGTGCCAAAACATTGAAGAAGTTTTGGTTATTTCTAAACAATAAGGAAAACTAATGGAACATCTGTTTTTTCTGAGTGCATACAAGACCAATTTCAAATTATTATGAATAAAAATACGAATTGCATGGACGGCAATTTTACAACTTCGTTTGGGCCAAGGTGCATTATGGTTAGGAATTTGCATATTCACGTACCATACAAACAAACAAAACGTAACCAAAATTTTCTTTCAGTTTTCAGTAAAAAATATTTAAACAATAATAACAGGAATAAAAACTATAGCTCTAATATTCAATCATTTATTAGCTTCAGTGACAAAAAGTCAATCTAATACATTTTTCAAAATCATTATCGTCCCCATAAACAACACATGGATCCATCAATGCAAAAGGCACCAGATGCTTGAACAAAGCTGCATCTTTTTTTGCAAACGGTCCCTAGAAAAGGCAGGCCATTGTATAAGCACGGATTACCTAAAGCTGAAGAATAAAACTTAAGCAAAATTGACGTTGCAAAATGTATACTTAACTTCCTGGATCTGAAGATGATTCAGTTGTTTGTGTCGACACCATAACAAATCCTGCTAACGCAATAACTAAAAGTACTACGAGCTTCATGATTCTCTCTTCTGATTGCAAATGAAGTAACGTTTTAAGGTATTTATACACAACCAAGTTTGTTTAATGAATTGAAAAGTCACTTTAACTAAGTGGATTGTATCTAAATTTTTAATTCAGCTATCAGATTGGATAAAGTAAAAAGTATCCACTTAAAATTTTTTTTTAATTACAAGATAGAACACAATTTTGCAACATTTCAACAAATTATTTTAATAAACAGTTTTTCATTGTATTTGAGCTATGGTCAATTTTTCAAAGGTTTTATTTTTGCTACTAATAGCATTTTCAGTAGGCAACTGAATGAAATCTAGGTTAAAAAATAGGTAACTAAATGCAATCGGAGAATAGAAGCTTTGGGTGGCAACTGTATCATTTCACCTTTGCCCTATTACACCGAGATCAGAATGCGTGGTGAGTGTCATTCACTAGCTGACGACCAGGTTGAAGAAGAAAACTACCATTTGTGCCAAAAACCTTTTACAACATTTCACATAACTACATGCAACAGGAGCGAGGCAGATTAACTTCCCTATTGTCAGATGGTTAACAAAACTTCTGAGAACCAAAATGGCTGAAGCAACTTTACCGTTGTGGTTGGTTACCTTTACCCGTAAAAATAAATTTGACATCGGTTTCAGTAACTCGGTCAAATTTCTAGATATCACACTAGTTAAAAAACTAAACAGAAAGGAACACTTGGTAAATTTTACTAACAAAGCCAACAGGACACAGTTACTTTCTAGCAGGCAAGAAATAAGGTTGCAAACCCAAAATGGTTGGCCCCATTATTACGTATGGTTCGGTCGTCTAGTGAAGCAAACTCTCGGAACTTATCACCAAGAAGAGACTTGAGAGAGTACATGTTTATGCACCACGGGAGCAATGTACACCTGTCCCACAATAGACATTGAGGATCTTTTGGACTGCCCCTCTCTATCTTATCGTTGACATGGAGACCAGACCAGCTCTACTGCGCTTTGAAAGCCTAGAAAAGGATGGTGGTACAAGATTCAATCACTTGCACAGAATCTTACTCAATAAAAGATATCCCCTGCTTCTCTCCCACAGAGAGCAGAAACTTTGTATTTGAAGCCAACTTCCGGACGGTATTAAACATAAAAAAAAACTGGACGGTAGGAAGAAGTTCCTTCCCAGCGCCAGACAGTCAGATCAACTGGTTTACAGACGGTTCAGGAACGGCGAATACTGGTGTGGGGGTATTCGAGCCACTATGAGCTCATGGGCAAGCACACCAGTATTTTTCAGGTGAAAGTACACACAATTGACCGCTGCATGCACTTCAACCTGAATCTGGGATATGTCAGCAGACACATCAATATTATGTCCAATAGCCAGGCAGCCATATTAGCGCTGAGCAGGTGTGTCATCAGCTCAAGGATGATGAAAACTTGTAAAAAAACTATATAAACTAGGGGCATGTAATAAGGTAACCGTAGCTTTGGTCTCATGACACGCCGTTTCTAGGACCAGAGCCTTTCTCTGGTAATGGCAAGCACACAATACGTGTGGAGGAAACGGGCTGATGAACGGGAGACAAATTCAGAACACTGGGTCAGGCTATCAGAGATAAGTCAGTACAAAATTCTACTACACCGGTAAAGATTACAGGGATTACTTAGAAGTCAGCAAGAACCACTTAAGAATACTCACGAGCTTCCTGACGAGATACTACCGACTTGGCGGACAAAGATTAGTGTGACAACTAACTCAACATGCAGATTGTGTTGCGTGTTGAGGAAACCCCAATTCACTTTCTTACGGAATGTAAAACCACGCTTTTCAAAAGATCAAACGGTTCCGAAAAACGATTCCTTAAACTGGAGGAGATTACTCTTTCAATCCAAGGACAGTCTTGTTATTCCTTACGGACGGAACTTAACCTACCGGAGATGCTGAAAATTCAGAAAGGAGGAGAACAATAATCAGTACTAATTCCGTGCTACACGTCAGAAGCTAAAGAACTCACTGGTAGCTACATGTTTACCGGTGATAATTATGATTCAAATTTAAAAAACCAAAGCCACTCGAAACCAATACATAGAAGTAAATTCAAGATACAATCCAGAGCAAAATGTATGGATTTATGTAATCAACCAAAAGAAACAACATATTCAATCAGTGCAATCAGTTCAAAAACAATCACACAATCACTTGTCAATGAAAGTGATGAGTCAACTGGATTTGCCCGTTTTTCAACAGATTTACGTTGCCAAATCACAATTTTTTTAACCTATTGCAACAAAGTAAATCAAGATTAGTATCCCTAAAGTTAGATAAACCTAACATTTCTAATGCCACTATTACCGGAGTGGAGCTCTTATTGAAATAGCTTCACTGCCTCTATCAATATAAAAATTGGGGAAGTCTGGCCCATTCGTATGAAACCACTAGGTAAACCTACTCAACTCTTGACCATGAGGATTCAAAAACCGTTAACCGAGAGAGAAGACTAATAAAATTAAATCCAGCACAAAATGAAAAAAAACATTAACATCCCACACTATGAGAACCGTCGTTTCACAACTACCTATGAAAAGTGGACCCACCCTTTACTTCACAAAACACATAGTAAAGGGATGAAAAGATGAAATACATTTAAATTGTTGGCGTTTATAGAAAAACTCAGTTATCAAACTCCATGTGGGCAATAATAAAAAGTGCTATAATGACTCTTATGTTGTGATTGCAAATAAAACAAATTTTTAATATATTTATTCCTAAACCAGTTTATTAATAACTAAAAGTCACTTTCAGTAAGTGGGTTATTATCTGAATTTTTTATGCGTTATCCCGTTGCACACTAAAAAAATTGGTATCTATTTAAAAAACTGTTGTGTGCTCATTTCTAAACAAGATAAACATGTTTACAATGTTTTGTAATTGTCACTAATCTCTGCAAAGTTTCCTACCTACAATTTTTTATTTTTATTGATAAAACAACAAAATTGAGAAAATACGTCCTTTCATGCACTTATTTGTTCCTCGATTCCCTGATTCGGTGGCGGTTTCAGAATTTAAAACTTTTTATTAAAGCAATTAAAATTGTATCCACTATTTAAATTTTTAACTGTTTTATGTGCCATTTATTCAATTCGAAAAGCTTTCAAGTGAAAAGTAAAATATTACATCAAAATGGAAAAACAGAAAATATTTGGTTTTACCAATGAATGATTCTCAAATGATTTCAAAAACCAGTTTACTATATCTGTAGTTTTTAATTCTTGAAGTTAGTATAAAGAATATCTATTATGTAAGTAATTAAAATTCTTAGAATTACAACGATCTAAATGGAAACCCAATATATTTTTGATATAAGAATTAAAATTACAAACATATACAATTTAATTCATTTGTGTTTAAACAATTTTAAAAAATTATTTTCATTTAATAATTGAGGTTATGTATGTACATAATAGGAATATGAGCAATTTATATCAAAGCAATTAAAATTGTGTACCTAACTTTTAACAATTTTATTTGCGAAAGCTTTAGCGAAAAGTAAATTATTACAAAAACGGAAAAACAGAAAATTTTGTTTTTTTCAATCAAATATTTTCAAATAACTTCAAAAACCAATTACTATATCTTTACTTTTTTTGAACAAACGTCAAAATAATATCTATTACATAAGTAATTTTAATTCTTAGAATTAAAATTACATAAATGAAAACTTAAGAATTAAAATTACGTTTATAGACAATTCAATTCATTTTTGTTTAATTTTTTTTAAATTATGCAATAATTTTTAATTATGAAGTAGAAATGAAAAGAATATCTGTTATGTAAGTAATTTCAATCATTAGAACTAAAATAAAAATAAATAATAAATATAAATTTAACTTATTGTTATTGTATTGTTAATATTCTTATATTAACATATTAAGAATAAATAATGTTAATATCGGTAAATGTTAATTTTCTTTTAACACTGATATACATAATTAAAATCAATAGATTAACTGTAGTATAATGTTTGTTGTAAAGAATATTAGTTCGACTACGTACATAATTTTAATTCTTAAATAGAAATCAAAAGAATACCTAGTATGTAGGTAATTTTAATTCTCAGAATTAAAATGTTCTAAATGAAACTTAACTAAATTTAAAATAGTTACATAGACAATTTAGTTAATTTTTGTTTAAAAATTTTGAAAATGTCATTTTTATTCGAGAATCGAGATATTAGTACATATTGTAAATATTTGATTTTTATTAAAACAATTAAAATTGTGTATATAATTTAAATTTAAAAAACACGAAAATATTTGTTTTCGTTAATGAACAATTCTTAAATAATATCAAAACTGTTTTAAACTGCTTTAATTTTTTAACACCCAGAAATTTTTAATTCTTAAAGTTATAAACGTCAAATTAATATCTGTTATCTAGGTAATTTTAATTCTTTTAATTATGTACATAATTTCTTAGAAATTTTTAAACAAAAATGAATTGATTTGTCTATAAACGTGATTTTAATTTTTAAATAAAAACAATTGAGAATTTGAGCAATTTTTATTAAAGCAATTAAAATTGTGTACATACATAATTTCAATTGTTAACTATTTTATTTGACTTTTTATTCGATTCCAAAAGCTGTTAAGTGAAAAGTACAATATTACATCAAAACGGAAAAGCAGAAAATAT